>LS531849.1:338605-431672 GCA_900490775.1 Pristionchus maxplancki
GCTATGAGGGATTAAGCATGATGTATCAAATGCCCTAGTTACTGGGCAAAAATGTTTGATGGCTTGGCAAAAACTTTTGCAAGGGGTGGGATTCGATCCACCCACCATGTGTTGCCCCATGTGTACAAAATGCATGCGCCTTAGACCACTAGACCATGGATTCAACCGTCGTGTTGACGTATGTATTTCATCTCTGATTCTTTCACAACAGCCTACCCCGTGAGATAGCTCCAGACACTCTCGTTATTCGGCAGTTTGCACGCCAGTTGAAGAGCGATGCTGCAAAGAGTATTTTATACGAAATTAGGATTTAATGGATGGCTTTCACTCGATCATAGAGTGATTTTTGCACTACCAACTGATAAACGACCATCCCCTAACTCACTTTGCCTCCGTATCGATCGTCTCCTTATCCGTCAATCTTCCCGCTCTCTGCAGAATGAAATAACGGTAGTTCCAGGCCGAATTGTTGCGAGGATCCTGCAATGTTTACCACATCGCATCCATTCATTTACATTGCACTCTTCAATCCATTCATTCTCTGCAACTCTCATTTCCATCTCCCCTCCCCCTCCCCTCCTCCCCTCATTCTCTTCCTCTTCGATGGCTGACGGCGGTCGCAAGGACGACGACGACCGCGATGACGACGATGACAAGGTAGATGACGTCCCTCCACCAGGCCCCGTCCCATCTAGGCTCCGCCCCCTTGCAGGATGTAGAAGACGGCAACTTCAAGAACGGTCTCTTCTACGATGAGAAGGCCAACGCCACCGACGAGAAAGCGTCCAAGTGCGTCGCCTTTTCGACAGGGCGACCTATGATAAACTCGCCGTGCTCCACACCACTTCTAATTCTATGCAGGACCGACGTGCGTGTCGAGGACGGGGCGACCGATGGGGGTGGTGGGGGCAAGAAGAAGGAGAAGGTAGTGTGCCTACCGTATCCCCATCGAGCTACCGAAGTCCTATCAATCAGAAACGTAACTCTGACGAGCACGATCCTCCTCCGCCTCCCACTGGGGGCGAAAAGAAGAAGAAGAAATCAAAGATCATGGTTTGGTCGATTGCCTAATGATGACGTCACCCCCTCCTCTTTCCAGTCCCCAGAAGCAGTGATCGAAGTGGCTCCGGCCCCAACGGGAGGTGCCGATGTCGACCCCGAGGGAGGCACCGGTGAGAAGTACCGTACCTTCCTGCGTAATCCCGATTGTTATTAGCTGACGTCACTGGTGTCACTGGCCAGGACGACACGAAGGAGGGCACTGCGGGTACAGTAATTGGTCGAGTACCGTACTCCTACCGTACGGCACTCAGGCACGACAGCCACAGTGAGTACGACGGAGCAGCGAAAGTCGAAGAGGAAGAAACACATCGAAAAGCCTTCGCCAGTCAAATCACCCGTGGTCAAGACTGCACAGGAGAACAGCGAGAGAGTGAGGGTGAGGATGGGGTGCGGTCACAGATGACCAACTCGAGAACTAATATTTCAAACCATAGGTGTCCACGCCGCCGGCGAGGGGGGGAGGTGCGCAGGGGTGGGAAGGGGGGAACCCCTGCGCACCCCCCCCCCCTCTTCCCTTCTCTCCGGGGGAAGGGGGGGGGGGTGCGCAGGGGTTCCCCCTGTCCACCCCTGCGCACCTCCCCCCCTCGCCGCCACAGCTGGACACGTATGTTTCAAACAGATTCACAAGATACAACCTAACCATTGCTAATTGAATGTTCAGACAACTTATTAAAATAACACTCGCATATATAATCAATTCTACGAGTATTCTCTAGTGCCCACTAGCAGACAGGATGAATCCTGAATTCTCATCGAACCATCCCTCTTCCTCTTCAGCACCTAACTGGTCTGGCAGCTCGCATCGCGCAGGAGAAATTGGATGTGGACTCGCTCATTCGTCGTGTGCTCATGTGTGCAATGCCCGGCAAGGGACTCACCAAGAGTGTGCCCATGGCTGAGATTATGAGTCTCATTCGTAAGTGCCAGTAAACGTGGCACCCTGCCAGCTACCGTAACCATGATAATCCGTTTAGGAGTTGCTCGATACGCATTCGCCTCCGCACCAATGCTCGTCGAGGTTGAGGCACCAATCAATATCTGTGGAGATACCCATGGACAGTATGGAGATCTACTCAGATTATTCAGAAAGGTAGACTGTAGCTATTAATCTACCATAACCTTCAGCACCAATAACCTTCGACTATCATTCACCTACAAATTATCCATAATCAATATATATCAAAAACAGAATCACTTTTGGGTTCCACCAACATCTCATCATGCTTATGCATTGCATCTGAATTGATATTTTCCATCAACTCTCCAATAGAAATATCCTAATGAGTCGTAAACTCGTATTCAGGGTGGTTTCCCTCCCACCTCCAACTATCTCTTCCTCGGTGACTATGTGGATAGAGGGGCGCAGAATCTCGAAGTGATCATTCTGCTGCTCTGCTATCGGGTGAATTTAAGCCCTTCAACAGCCCCAATAAATTCCGCATCAGATCGCGTATCCGGGTAATTTCGTACTTCTGCGAGGCAACCATGAGTGTCGCCAGATCAATCGGGTACTATATAGATAATTAAAACAAAAATAATCAATTCAACCCGCAGATCTACGGTTTCTACGAGGAGATCAATCGACGTTTCGGTTCACCCCTTCTATGGAACGAATTCCAGGCATGGGAATGAGGATGGTCCCTCTCCTATCTATTCCTATCCTCCTTCAGGATCTCTTTGATCTAATGCCCCTCTGTGGTCTCGTCTCTCGTCGAATTCTCTGCATGCATGGTGGCATCTCGCCCAAGATTATGAATGAAAAGTGGAGGGAGCTCATTCGATCCATTCCCCGGTATACCGTAATCGCCAGGGAGCTACCGTAATCCCAACCACTATCCAGACCATGTCATCCCGACGAGGGTCAGTTGGCGATGGATCTGCTGTGGTCGGACCCCGTCTCTGGCAACCAGGGATTCCTGGTAGATCACACTTCCCTCTCAATCAATCGATAATCTCCCCTATCCAGCCAAATCCTCGAGGTGCCTCGTACGGATTCGGCGAGAATTCCGTCAATGACTTCTGTCAGATAAGCGGCATTGATTTGGTACCGTTATCAGCCATCCCATTTAATTCCTACCGTACCCTAACAGATCGCCCGAGGTCATCAAGTCGTGCAAGATGGCTACGAGTTCTTCTGCAATCGCAAACTGGTTCGTTGCTCACTAACTACCGTAATCCTCAATTATAACTCAGGTTACCGTCTTCTCTGCCCCCTTCTACTGTGGCCAATTCAACAACTGCGCTTCAATACTCGTGAGTATCTCCCACGCCTCAAACGCGCCTTCTCACTTCGATACTCACAGTGCGTCAACGAGGAGCTGCAGTGCTCGTTCGTTGTGATGCGTGGACACGCCAAGCTCGATTCGCCCGAGGACCCCAAGATGCCCGTGCAGGTGGGAACACTTACACCCCAATCGCGTCAACCAATGGCTTGCGCACTTGAGGATCTCGAGACGAACGAGCCCAAGATTGCCGAGATGACAGTGGATGAGATGGACAGCAAGGCGAGCATACAGCCAGGAGGCGGATAGAAGGACGGACAGATTCCGCCCCCTCCCTTTGGAAGGAACCCCCCTGCCCTTCCACTGTCCCTCCCATTTTGGATCCTCATGATTTGCATAAAGTAGTAGTGGAGGAATGCGTCAGTGTTGCACCAACATGCGAATTCCGCCTAGCAATCTAGTCGAACCATGAAGTAAAACAAATAGTGGAAACGGAAAAAGTGAGCATACCTCCATAATGAGTTTGAGTGAGAAGTCCAATTCTGGCTGGGCTGGCATCTCGAATCGACGAACACACCACTGACTGCAATGAGATCCGATTTACTATTGAGAGAAGGTGCGAAGAAGAAGAACACTACTTTCTCAAAGGTCATGAGATATTAAACAACCGGTGTAAATTTAAAGAAAAAATACGCAGTGCACGTGAATAAATGATAATTTTCATGTTTTGAATTTTTTAAACTCTTTAAATTGAAACACCCCCCCCCCTCTCGTCCCATTCTACTGACCGATGCTGCCATGCATGGTAGTTCTTGTTCTCATCCTCGATCACTTCCTGAGTGAATGCCAACTCTCCCGATGCATCTCCCAACCACTCGACCACTGCACGACGATGATGCCTGAGGAGGAGGAGAGATGAGAGGAAGGAGATGCTGATGACTAATGTCCAATCACAACCGATAGGAACAACATCAGATGTGGAATTAGTGAAAATGAAGTAGATGCAGATGAAGTAAATAATAATTTGTTAATAACTAAAATGGGAAACTAACCAGACTTGGTAGTTCTTGGGGTTCTCGAGAATGACCTCATCGAGGAATCGAAGTTCCTTCCGCAGATCCCATCCCAATGCCTGCACACACTCACGACGATATTGCCTGCGAGGGATTGCGAGTGTTACTAATCAAGCAGACTATTACGTTAGTAGAATTTATCAAGATTCTCTCACTTCTAAACGCATTATAAAATGAAACAGAAAGAGTGCATTGCAGTAATTAAATAGCCCGTATCTGCCTATCCCCTCCTCACTGACCACACGGTGTAATTGGCTGCATTCTTCTGGATGCAAGTATCCACGAGTCTCATCACTCGTTCGCTCTTCTCTCCCGATGAAAGAACCGCACGCAGATATCCGAAGCAATCACGGACTGAAAGGAGGAATGTTCGAGAAGATAGAGGAATAGTATAGATCAGAATATGACCATACCCATTTCAACGTTTTCGCACAGACTACGATAGTTACTTCTTTACACTTCTTTACACGCTCAATAGACTAGAGCTTCGAAAACGAGTGATTGCGCGAAAACGAGTACTCGATAAGCAAATGAAAACGAGTACTCGTTCTCGACGAGCATCATTCTGAGTCTCAAACGAGTACTCGCGCGGTCGACGAGTACTCGCGAAATGAGGAATGAAAGGGAGAATCGACGAGGGAGGGAAATGCACAATTTTTGGAATATGTTTCATTCGAAAATCAACAGATGTTTTCATTAATGATCGATCATTTTCTATACTCCGCAATTTCTTTCACGGCCCACCGTCCGCGCTGGTCGTCAATGAATGAAATGAATCGAGTACTCGCGAAGACCACGTACTCGCGAGCGACGAGTACTCGTTTTCATTACCTACGACCGCTCGCGAATAAAACGAGTACTCGAAAGGGAAGGAAAACGAGTACTCGTTTAGAATTCTCGACGAGTACTCGTTTACTTTCGAAGCTCTACAATAGACGCAAAAAAATGATTTCAATATTTTTAAAAAATAAAAAAGGAGGGAAGGCGCATGAGACGTACACTCTTCATCGTATTTGATCCTCACAGCAGCTCTTTCCTCTTCACTTTCGTAGATGGGAGTGACATCCGACCAAGAGGGATCGTCCTGAGATTAATTTTTAAAAATTATTCCTTTAAAAAGATAAAAAAAAGATACTCGCGCGCTCGTACTACTCTACAGTGTCACTCATTTCACACTTCGCTGCCTCTTGTTGGCGGCCGTTTAGTAAGGTTTGTTATTAACCATCCTCTATCTTATTGTTCTCAACGAGGTACGGTCTGAACAGCCGTATCAAACCTACCATTTTCAGTATGCCTCCGTTGCCAGAAGGTGCCATTGTGCCATCGCACATGACCTTCTATGCAAAGGGCACGATCGGGGTACGGTAGACTACCCTCGAATACTGTAACTTTTGCTCTTTTTAGCAGAAGCTTGACATCAAGTTTCGAAACAAGAGAGAGGAGGAGCATCTCTTCATAGCCGTACGCAACTTATTACAGCGAGCATCGTGATCGTACTAAATCTATTTCTTTTCAGCTTAAAGGAAATTTCACGAATACTTTCGTGATCGAAACTAGAAAGTTCTCGGTTCCACCCCGAAATAAATGGCAAGTGTCGGTACACTTCAACACGGCGTATGTCGTGAGTCCTTGAGCCTCCCATCACCATTTAACCGCGCACTCTTCAGAAAGAAGACCACTACATCGACGTGTACGCCATCTACGACGAGAACGCCAAAAGTGCAGAGGAGGCCTTCGCGGATAAGGAATCCTATGGGAGGGCAGGTACAGTAGAAACAAATGATTACCGTACCACAGTGTACTCCTTCCAGGAATCCAGAAGGTGCCCATTCTCATCTCCACTGAGGATAAGCCTTCTCAAGAATTTCCTCACAATCATGGGTACACTTGCTGTGGATCGTCGTGCAAGTGCCGATTCGAAGACGTCGACATCACCACTCAGCCCGACACAAAGATCGTCTTCAATGCGCCCTATGACGACAAGCAGATTCACCACGTCAAGGTAGCTTAATTCCGACTAGAATATTATATATCGTACTCCTAATCACAGCGATCCAATGCCTGACTTATCGTATTCCATCCAGGCGACTAACTCCTACTCTACCCGCCTCGGATGGAAGGTCAGGGTCAATAATATGAAGAGATACCGAGTCGAGCCCACGTCTGGAGTGCTCGACCCCAAGGAAACCACCCTTATCGCAGTCTCTTGTGAAGCCTTCGCCTATGGACAGGAGGTAAGATCCAACACTATCGTCAGCAATGTCTATCCGGAACTGACATCCCTTCTAATCTACCGTATCCCACATCTACAGCATTCTTAGTTGCTTC
Organism: Pristionchus maxplancki; assembly: GCA_900490775.1. NCBI lineage: Eukaryota > Metazoa > Nematoda > Chromadorea > Rhabditida > Neodiplogasteridae > Pristionchus > Pristionchus maxplancki. The sequence goes on from LS531849.1 coordinate 345,291, forward strand.
ATTCTATAAATTGCTCTTCAGGATCGTAATTACGACGTGGTTACGATCGAGTGGGTGATCGCACCCAAGGATGCCGACAAACAGTTCCGTTCCGAGTGGTTCGAAGCTTACACCATTGTCCACAAAAAGAATCTCACCGTCGACTACAACCCGTGATTACTATTGATAAATTTGTTTCATTATTCGGCACTTTTCTAGTTCCGCACTGGGCCCCTCCCCTTCCCCATCGTACTCCTCCCCTAATAGAAGGGACCTTAGACAAAAAAATGTCTTTAGGATTTCTTGAGTTTGTGTGGTTAGGCTTAGGCTTAGTCTCAGCCCAAGAATTCGCCAACTCTTCAAGGGGTGGAGTCGAGGGGGCGGGGCCCAGTGCGGAACTAGAAAAGTCCCCATTATTCTTTTCGTTCTTGCAGGGTACTGTACTTACACTACGAATACGTTAGTTGGCAGATATTGGGGATAGTTGCGGCCACAAGGCTTCAAGGAGCGATAAGCTCCATCCAGATTTTTAGAGTACGATGCAAGCGCCGGAAACAAACCTTGTAAAGAGATGAAGTGGGGATAAGATCCTCGTCCATTATCGATCTGCTGAAGAACACAAATTACTTCCAGATATAATTTTCATAATAGTTAATTTATTTTTTCCTGTCCAGATACGGTTAGATGGTGACAAACCAGTGTCACTCTCAACACTCCGTTAGCACTACAACCGATTTATCTTTAGCATGAATAACATAAGAGGTCTTCTGACAAATAATCAATAATTTGGAAGGGAATAAATGATGAAAGAAACAATTCAGAGCACAACTTTGATCTTACAGGGCAGCAAGCTCAAAGGAAGGAAGGGTAAGAAGAGTTCAAGTTAAAAACATTGTAGAAGGTGGATCGGCATGGGCTAGGATAGGTCGCTAAACACAGTAAATCTTACTCGACGCCGTGATAGCGAACAATCCCGAATTTAATTGCGTCATGCATAGTCAATATTATGATAAACGGGAGAAGGGCAGGGAGTAAACTCGATGGATGTATGAAAAGAGGGCTACGAAATTTCTAGGAAATACCTCTGATGTAATAACTTCAGATAGATAACGGGTACGTGAGAATTTTACATACATTGATAAAGAAATGGGATTGGAGAGGGAATAAGGGAGAAAGGACGGGAGCCGGTTTTTGCGCGTCCGTCGATTAGGCCTTCACGTCGCATCCGAGTGCGTCTAGAATGCGACCCATCACCGTCTGCTTGAGACCAAGACGCTCCGCCTGCTGGTTGATCTGCAATCGAAGAGGTTATCGTAACCATAAGTTTGACCCAGAAAACTACAGTATCCCCTTCCATCGCCTCTTGACCCCACCCACCTTGGCGCGGAAGTTCCTCAGTCTGGTCGATGCATGAACGAGGACGAAGAAGAGAGGGAGCAGCAGAGAGAAGAGCAGCACCATCACCTGCACATCAATCCAATCAATTCAAATATTGGCAATATTCCACCCCTCTAGACTAGAGTCTAGTCTCGATTGGGCTCTTAGAGCCTCTTACTCACCGACGAGAACATGTAGAAGACGTAGTAGAGAGTGACGGCGACCGCACCAAAGCACACCAGAGGATGGTCACGACGCGTCTGTAGATGGAAGATTATGGATAGATTAATACATTAGAATTTCGTAGCACCTTCTAGATCACACACTCACATTGACGAACATGGAGTTGGGCGAGAGAGTGCAGTATCCGACGGCTCCGCCAGCCACGAGAGCAGTCAGACCTGCGGAATTGGGGCTACATCGGAAATTTTTAATTGTTCACACCAGAGATGAAATAGGTAGAGTCGGATCCATGGCCTAGAGGTCTAATGCGCTTGCATTTTGTACACATGGGGCAACACATGGTGGGTGGATCGAATCCCACCCCTTGCAATTATTTTTGCCAAGCTTTGAGGGATTAAACGTGATGTATCAAATGCCCTAGTTACTGGGCAAAAATGTTTGATGGCTTGGCAAAAACTTTTGCAGGGGGTGGGATTCGATCCACCCACCATGTGTTGCCCCATGTGCACAAAATGCAAGCGCCTTAGACCACTAGACCATGGATTCATACGTCGGTGTGACACATGTATTTCATCTCTGGTTCACACTATTTTTAATGCGAAATTTAGGTTAACCACGACTGAATTTCCATGATTACTAATCAATTCACAATCAAAATATTCATTCTAACCGAGAACGAGATCTCTTGCATTGAAGAAGGAGGAGAGGACGAAGAGAGCAACGAAGAAACCAATGTAGTTGGTCTGAATGAGAGGAGGGTCGAGAGAGTTCACTAATTATGAGGATATTTATTCATCAAGAAAGTGTCGATGTGATAAATTATCATCCAGGTTCACTGATTGCATTATCACTGATAACTGATAATGCAATCAGTGAATCTGGATGAAAAACAAACAAAAAAGTAAAAAAAACATCAATCAGCACTGAGACTGTCGCCCTCTCCTTACCTGGTAGTAGAGGAGATTCGAGATGATCCTGTTATTCCATCTGGCGAGATCGTTGAAGGGAGGAGCCTATAACGAATTATTTCAATATTCGACCCTCATTCTTTCTCCAATCATGGCTCACCTCATATCTGGCCTTGTCGACGAGGAAGTCATCGAGGGGACGAATCTGAGGCAGTTCGATGCCATTCGCAATCGAGAACGTCCCTGCAATAGATGGGCGTCAGCGATGAGAATCTCTCTCGTCTTCTCATATGACGCTGTTTTTGTAAGAATCGAGCAGATCGAGATGGATCCGGCACAGTCAAAATGAGTCGAATCTGGGAAAGTGTGGCCTTTGGGGTTCTCGAGGGTGCTGATGACGATGGCCATATTCATTTTTCGTTCTGAGCCTTCGTTGGCTCCAGATGGCTTCACGTCGAATTCGATTTTTTTGCCTTTTCTCAGTAGCCAATAGCTGTAAAATTAAGTTCTAAATTAAGTTTCATGTTCCCAGGTATAGAATTTGATGCCGAGCTTGCCTGTCTAATTCATTTTTCATAATTTTCAAAAATACAATAATTAGAAAATCGATATTTTTTCTCTTTCCTAGTCGGGCTTAGAACCTTACACAGATCGATGCGCCGTGACGAGACGAATCAGAATCTATTTTTCTCATCACAATCGACCTCGCCGTTTTTGAATGAGACAGCAAAACTGACGCGAAATCGCGGCTGAACGACGAGACTCTTCCTTGATCTACCCCTCTCTCCTCTGATCGAATGTCTACCCTGGACGTCTCATGACGAGAGAGTGTGTGGGATGGAGAGTGCGCAGAGTGATAGAGTAAACAAGAGGAAGACAAGAGGGTAGATCAAGGAAGCGTCTCGTCGTTCAGCCGCGATTTCGCGTCAGTTTTTGCTGTCTTATTCAAAAACGGCGAGGTCGATTGTGATGAGAAAAATAGATCCTGATTCGTCTCGTCAAGGCGCATCGATCTGTGTAAGGTTCTAAGCCCGACTAGGAAAGAGAAAAAATATCGATTTTCTAATTATTGTATTTTTGAAAATTGTGAAAAATGAATTAGACAGGCAAGCTCGGCATCAAATTCTATACCTGGGAACATATTGGCTTAATTTTACAGCTATTGGCTACTGAGAAAAGGCAAAAAAATCGAATTCGACGTGAAGCCATCTGGAGCCAACGAAGGCTCAGAACGAAAAATGAATATGGCCATCGTCATCAGCACCCTCGAGAACCCCAAAGGACGCACTTTCCCAGGTTCGACTCATTTTGACTGTGCCGGCCCTTGCTCGATTCTTACACAAACAGCGTCATATACCTGGCTCCTTGTGTTCTCTTCTAAAACGACCACGCAGGTTCGACATAAATGCCATTTTTTCAAATGACTCATTTCTTATTGATTAAACTTGAGCGTATTATAATGGGCCATTCTTTGTCCCACTAACAAGATTTAATTTATGTATTTCAACAATGATACTAACCGAGGTCGGGAGCGGCGCCAGAAGACGAAGAGGACGTGGGACCAGACATTCCTCACTGCAAAATGAAGACAACTCGAGTAGTGAACAATCACGCGATTAATCGAGAGAAAACGTGAAAATACAATCGAACTGCAAGGGGAGCGACGCACAAGAGGGACAGGAGCGTTGTGTCAACAGAACGGTCAATATAATCGACGAATCACTGCTATCTCTTTCATCACTCTTCCCTCTCTGTCCCTTTTCCATTATTCGAAAGAGATCGTAAACAGAAAATCGATAGAAACTGGAAGAAAATGTTGGAAATTGAAGAGAGATAAGTATCGCGATTGGTGTGTTCTCGCAATACATATTGAAAGTGAAAGGAAACGCTTAGCACTGAGAACGATGATCGAACTTTCTCCTTAGACTTCGAATTACATCTCTGAGAAACTAGAGAGAAACAATAGAGGCACACTAATGCGGTAAATCTTCGAGGAATGCAAGATGGTGAAAGATGCTTATTTTAAAAAGGGCGCGAGAGCTCAATACGAGGATACGGTACCCGTTGCGAATCACGAAGTGTTTTTTATTCGGAACTTTATTTATTATTTTCTTGCTGAAATATCATTGAGGACAAATTGAACCTCAACTTCTCTGAGCAACGTGTATGCATTGCATAACCTTTATCGAGAGAAAGTCAATTGATATATCCGGAAACATTCCTATATCATGAGGTTCAATTTCATTCGGGGATAGGATCAAATTGATCTAAAGCGCTGAAAGATCGTGTTGGGGTCGCCGCCTAGACTGCGAATCGGGTTAACAAAAAAGCGTAAATCAAACGAAAACTCGAATTATGAAGAGAGCAAACAATAAATGAAATGATGAGGGGTGCATAGTGTGGATAAAGAGGATACAGATAGCGATTAGATTGCTAGACTGTACTCATTCCTGCTAAAACAACTGCAACAAACGGAAAATAACGATCGAGTAAGACTCGGAAAGAGACAATTGGATATAGGCCCCTAAAGGCGACTAAATGAGCAAAAATGAAGTGATTATTGAGGTCAGACGATTGAAGTGGTAGGGATTGATTGTGGAATTACTACGGAGCAAACTAACTAGTAGACAGTAACAGATAAAAGAAAACACTCAGAAATCAAGGCACATAACACGTCCTTAATGTGATTAGAAGATGATAGCATCACAATATAACGATAGAAATAGGAGAGAAATAGTCGGTATGGACCTGTAGTTCGCAAGCACTAGGGTAGCAGTATCAGCACTCGTTGGTCATCCCTCTTAGACAGCCGACCCATTTGAGGCCTTGTTCTTCTTCACCAATTCCACGATGTATTTGTATCGAGTGATGCACTCCTTCTTCGACTTCGTCCCTACTGCCTCCGCGATCTGCAATCAATCACAATGTTCCACCATTAAGGAGATATGACGAGGTTCAATGACGATAATACCCTCATACCCTGTTCCATCTCTCGGGATCCGTAGAGGGGATTTGTTTCAGTGCCAGCTCAAGCTTCTTCTGTTCATCTGTGCCCCAACTCGCTTCTGCAATAATAACAATGATAAAGGAGACGATGGAACCACCATCTGAATCAACCGAATAACTGACCGGGTTGGGGCACAGTCGACGCCGCCTCTGTCACATTCTCGACAGCCTTCAATCCAAGCACTTGCACGAGCTTAGCCTATAAATTCCAATTCATTTCGTCACTTGTTTTGTGTCTCTCCAACCTGCTGGATGACCTCCTTCTCCTTCTTGGGACGACCATTCTTGTCCTTTCGGTGCTCGTTCACATACTCTGCCACCACACTCCATCGATCGACTGTTCCCGCAGGATAGAGGTTTGTAGCCTATAAAAAGAATATTAAAGAAGAAACGAGCGACCACTTCAGGAAGAAATGTGGGAAAAAAGACAGAAAAAATGTGACTTTTTTAAAAGAGCTAAATAATAATTTCACTTTGATGATTCAATACCTTGATGAGTAGGGCGTTCTCATCACTTGACCAGGTGATCTTCTGGTTCTCCTTGTCTTTTTCCTCCTTCTCAGTCTTCGACTCAACCTTCACCTTCTTCACCACTTTGATGCCCTGAATACAAGAGTGTTATATTTACGTATGAATAATTTCTTGTTTGACTAAACGTACATCCAGTTCTTCGAAGACAGCGTTAACTTCATCGTCCAATTCGAGTTTCTCGATTCGATCACAGAGGGAAGTGAGATCATCGATCGTCGATTGGAAGCAGATCTGCAACCATTCTCGTTACGAAAACTAAAAGATCACCTAAATGTAGTCTGTGAAGGATAAGTATCCAACATACCTTCTCTATTCTCTCCATCATCCTCACAACTTCCTCTCCAACATCGATACCCGTCCAGTATTTGTTACTCTCGGCCATCGTGCGTAACCGCTTGCGCTGCTCCGATAGAGCCTGCAGTCACACCTTTCATCATCATTACCAATCCTTTTTTCCAACCTTCTTAGCTTCATTCTTCTTCGCTTTCTCAGCCTCTTTTTCTTCCTTTGCCTTCCTCTGTTCCTCTTCCTTCACTTTCTTTATCCTCTCCTCCTCTTCCTTCTTCTTCCGCTCTTCCTCCTCGATCTGAAACGTGAGCACTCACTTCAAGTTATAAAATCGAATAGATTCCTGGCATTGCAGCGTTTAAAATGTAAGCAAATTCACAAGAAGATTAAGCCGATAGAATACCTTTTCCCTCGCTGCTCTCTGTTTCTCGATTTTGGCGCGCTCCTTTGCATCCTGAGAAACAATTCGATTACTTGTAGAAGTGGAATATCACGACTCTGATTATATTTCCAGTTTCCTCACTCACCTTATCGTCCTTCTTGAATTGGATTATTCTAGGGTCCTTAGCGTAGGCCATTTCGACGAGTTTGCGAATTCGCTTCATCTCATCTTTTCGACGTCTTTCGCGTTCAGCCTGCAAGCGGGGCTTCATCATCGAACTATTGAGAGAACGACTATACCTTGTTCATCTTCTCCATCTCTCTTCTCTCCCATCGGTCCTCTCCCTTCTCCTTGTCTTCCTCATCCAAGTACGAGAACTCTCTCCAACTGTCCCAATCGAACCAGAAGTTGTAGAAGAACTCGACCTATAAATATGCCCATATCGTGCAGTCCATGTCCGTGAACGTGTGATCAAGAACATTCATATTTAAAAGACAAATATTTACCTCTTCCCTGGGAGTTTTTGTATCACCGAGTCCTGGAGCGGGCTGGATGTTCGACCACCTGAATAACATAAACCATAAGCCTTGATAAAAGATTATGAAAAAAAAGTTCTAAAATCAGGATACAATTTTTTTACCTCTTATTTCTCTCGAACACGGCTTGAAGAAGGTTGAAGAAGTTATCCTTATTCAGAGCCTGAAATAACGAAAGGATTGGCCTGAAAAATAAGAAAAAGTGAATACCTTCTCATTGGGGATCGAATCATCGAATTTCTCGTCAACAGAATCGTATGCTTTTCGCTTCTGGAATAAAATTATACGTGATGAATACGAATTTGCGGATCATGCTTGGTTGAAATGTGGGAAAAATCTACCTGGTCGTTCATTCCAATCTGTTCGAATGCCTTGGTGATGCACACGTAATACTCCTCATTAGGGATGGGAATTCCCTGAAATATTAAGTATTGATAACTTCTTGCAAAGCGTACGTATATTTTGCAATCATAGCAATTGAAAAATATGAAGAGAAAAGGTCATCATCAAAGCTGACCTTGGCCTTCTTCTTATCAGGGTGATGCTTGAGGACCTTCTGACGATCTGAAATGAGCGATATTACAATCGACGAGAAGATATCGGAGGAGAACAAACAAGAGCAGCTCAAGAAACCTTACATGCGTGACGAATTTCAGCTGTTGTCGCATCATAACGCAGTTTCGAGAGACCGAGTACCTGAAATGCAATTTCGTTTGCAATATGAATAATAGTATACATTTGAAGAAAATGGAATGATTTTATATAACTAACAAAATAACCTTGTAATGATCTTGTTCCTTGCAGTTGTTCGAGTCAAGCTTCATGAGGTACTTCATGTACTTGTCATTATCAGCATCAAAGAGTTCCACTCGCAAAACCTGAAACAGAATGATTATTGGTAAGCATTAGTAGAGAATATGAGCTATTTCACCTCTTCATCCTCTTTCGAAGGTGATTCGTCTCTCTGACCATTGCCATTCTCGGCGTGCTCCTTCACACAGCGTTTTTCAACTGTGCATCTGAGAGTAAGAAATACAATAAAAAATGACGATTTATAGCATAAACCGGCTATGAGGTTCTCCATCGAGTCGCATCGATTCAAGAACTGACTTGAAAGAGAAAACGGAACTTTAAAAATATACCTGTGTCTGATAACTCGTGCCTCCCAGTAGATTCCGGCCTCTTCAAAGACTTTCTCTCGTTGCACGAAGCCGTACACGGCGACTGCCAGCGGGTCCACAGCCATCACCCACTGAAACAAGTTGGTGAGGCAACAAGAAAACTAGATTTGCACAGAGAACTATCGGCATACTAACAACTCATGAAGTGTTAGATGAGCGGTTATGAGGCACCCGGGCTAGAATCAAGAAAGGAAACACAATGGGGTAAGGAATCGAAAAATGAATGGAACAGAACAAGAAGTACCAAAAAAGAACAAGGAGAAATCAAATTTGCAGAAAAATTCTTGAAGAGAAACTTGGAGAAAGTGTGGTTGGCACTAATAGGAGACCTATCGATAACTAAATATCAAAATAAATGGTCGGGAAAATCAATATAATCACGATGTAAGAAAAAATGAATGTTAAGATTCTTTGGCGCAAACACCACACACCACCGTAAGTGTTCGATGTTATCCGCGGACTAATAAAATCTTACCGTAGTTTTCACATTGTTTTGCTTCATTGAGATCAATGACATTTTAAAATACGTGCAGCGACCTCGGCAAACGAGTAGAAAGACAATCACATCACACTATCATGCGTATCGTCTTAATTGCTGCTGCATTTGCTCTCATTTGCTCCTCTCAAAGATTCGAGGATTTACCCTATCGAGACCAAATCTGGATCCACAATTTTCGCGCCAATGCCGTGGAGTACTATGGCAAAGGGATATATCGTCAGCTTCAAGCACAAGTTCTGCGCGAAACTGCACTAGCCACCACTGTGCGTTGATTCCCTGGAATTCCATCTCGAATTGCATTTTTTTTCTTCATCTATATAAATATCAGGGACGCCCGAAGCTGAATTCTCCATTATTCGACAAAGATTACAAGCCTGATCCGAAAGCAAACCAAATTTCACTACGCTCAATTTACGGCCCTCCTCAGACACCAGATGATTATTTTACACACGAATGATTTCTTTTTTATCAGAATAAAATTATTGCATGTATCAGATTCAATGATTTTTTATTGAGAATTCGATTTTTAGTAAATGAATTAATTTTCTAATTGGTGACAAATATTCTATCTGACACAACTCAAATAATTCAACGTGCTACAATGTCTTGAGAGGATAGATTCAGGGAGACTACAGTAATCTGCAGTGTGAAACAGAATTTTTACTTTTCAATTTTCCTTTTTCCTCAATTTTGCATGTTATTGGCCGTAATTGTAGTTGAAATCGTTGAAATGCCGTTCTAGTCGCGTCGTTTCATTATTCGAAGTTGCGCAATCCGTTATTATCTTGTTTTTTTAAGCTTGCGGTCCCCCTTTGCCTGACAATGGCTGATCGTGGTGGATTCCGCGGTGGATTCGGAAGTGGCGAACGTGGCCGTGGAGGTCGCGGAGGAGCCGGAGGCGAGCGTGGTGGCCGTGGAGGTCGCGGCGGACGTGGTGGACGCGGAGGCCGTGGAGGAGCCCGGTGAGCATTAATTATTTAATTTTCTGATTTTAATACCGTCTATGAAGAAAACAAACCCAGCTCGCTGAAAAGCACCGTGAAGTTAAACCATTCTGAGATTGGAATATAATAATTTGTTAAATATGTGATAGAATGTTTTCGTCAATAATTTTGATTATTTTTCAGCGGAGGTCGTGGAGGAAAGGAGGGAGACAAGGAATGGATGCCCGTGACCAAGCTCGGCCGTCTCGTGAAGGACAGAAAGATCACCACCCTCGAGGAGATCTACCTGAACTCCCTCCCCATCAAGGTTTGCATAAAGTTGTAGGAAATAGTGCATGATTTTTTGGCGGATAGGAACCATTTTAGTTTTTATAGCTAGCATGGGCCGATAAACCGCAAAAATAATTGAAGTGTCTTATGGTCGTTTGCCGAACTATTTTTCGAGTGAGCATTACCAGCATCTACAACATTCTTTGATTTTCAGGAGTTCGAGATCATCGATTATCTCTGCTCCAACCTCAAGGACGAGGTTCTCAAGATCATGCCCGTCCAGAAGCAGACCAGGTCAGTGCTAATTTTTATACTGTTTTTTTGTTCTTTTGCGGATAGGAACCAAGTGATTACTTTTTTCTCACCTGGGCCGATAAACCGCAGAAATAGGCAGCCTGTGTTAAGGTCGTTTGATGTACTTGTGTACTTTGAGCATTACCGACATGGTCGACATTTCATCATTATCTCACATGAAACATTAATATTACAGAGCCGGACAGCGCACCCGCTTCAAGGCCTTCGTCGCCATCGGAGATTACAACGGTCACGTTGGACTTGGAGTCAAGTGCTCTAAGGAAGTCGCTACCGCCATCCGTGGAGCTATCATCGCCGCCAAAATCTCCGTCATCCCCGTCCGCAGAGGCTACTGGGGCAACAAGCTCGGAGAGCCCCACACCGTCCCTTGCAAGGTCACCGGAAAGTGCGGATCCGTCTCTGTGCGACTCATCCCCGCCCCCCGTGGTACCGGCATCGTGTCGGCTCCCGTCCCCAAGAAGCTCCTCCAGATGGCTGGTATCTCCGATTGCTACACCTCCGCTATCGGACAGACCGCCACTCTTGGTAACTTCGCCAAGGCCACGTACGCCGCCATCCAGAGGACGTACTCGTACCTCACTCCCGACCTCTGGAAGGAGACTCCCCTGGAGAAGACTCCCTACCAGCGCTATTACGAATTCCTCGCCCGCGCTTAAGCGGGTACCCTCTTCACGTTGTCTGATGCCCTTTATTCTTCCTTGTTGTAAGTGTGCATCTTTGGCGATGAAGGTTGTATTGCAGTTATACTGTACTCTGTTACATTATGAGATGCTGAATGTACAAATTAATACAAGAATCGATATTCTGAATTACAACAACGGTCGTGGATCTCGTTTTTGTAGCAACTGACATTTAGCTCTGGTTCTTTGATAGATGTTTGAATGTTCGCAATGGTTGTTGGGATTATCGAACTCTGCCAAAACAAGTGGAAACCCGGTAGAAACACGAGATAATAATTTTATTCGAGGAAGTATGTAGAGAAATATAGTGTTTATTAATAATTTGTGGGAAATCAATCGATGTTATGCGGCGTCGTGGTTGCTGTTCTCTGCATGGGATCTTGGTGGCTGGTTCACTCCTTCCAACCAATACGTGGTCATTTTCCCTAAACCCTGCAGCATATCCATCTGTTATGCACATTTATATTCTGCCGTACCTTGACCTCTACCGTACCCCTTAGGGTGGTGTTAAATTCACTATAATTTGCTTTCATGAGGTCGTGTGCTGGTTCGCTCATCTGGATCATCTCTGGTTGACTGCTAGACTCCATTCGAGAAGCAACATGTACCTGATAAGCTTTCGTAATTACTCGTATCTTCTATCGTATTCCAACCGTATCTCCGAATAGACAATAGCGAGGGGCGATTAGACCGACTACTCCCGTAGCCACTGCTCCCGTGTGGATTCCAAGTCTGATCCTTATTCGCTCACGACGTTTGTGAGGAATCTCCATCGTCTTTAGAAACTAAAAAAAGAGAGTGTTGGTAGATAATAGCCGATGAGCTACAGTACCTCCATGATGCCCAATGCGGTATTTCCGATCGATTGAATGTGCTTCGTCCCGTTCTCCTCTGGTATTCCTGACACGACCATGTAGGCGTCGCCAATAGTTTCGACCTAGATACGGTAGGTCAAGGGATCATTCGTTCCATCGTGTCACCTTGTACGCTTCGAATTTGTTGATGACGTCATCGAATCCAGAGTAGATGCAGTTGAGCATATTGACCACCTGAATAAACACTACATTCCCTCGACAGTTTCGAAATCAATTCTGTACGATTTTTCATTGTTATCTCGACCGTGGAGACTTGTCATATACGAAAAGAATGAACCTCAAGTGGAGTGGATCCCGAGCAGATAGTTGTGAATCCGACGATGTCACTGCAATCATCCATCTGACCCATCGAACCCATCTGTCTACCGTATACCTGAACATAATGGTCGCGGAACGGAACGTCTTCGGGGGCACAGTGCGACCCATCTTGAGCTCGTTCGCCACGTATCTGAATGGTTGTCTACCGTATTCCTCGACTACAGTAGTCTCACTTGGGCAGCAGCTGTGACAGTAGTCGATCTGCTCGAATGTTTGCCTCTTCAAGCATTCCCGTTCGTTCCTGCACCAACTTCTCGAGATTGTTGGCGTACTGTAGATTGGAATCAATTGGTCGAGTACTGTAGGATACCGTAACTGACCTGTTCCATCATTCGCATCATCTGATCGACGAGGGAGCCCTTCCTGTAAGGGGATTATGGTAGGGTGGCATTATTGATCGATCACTTACACTTTCAGGTAGTTTTCAGTATTGAGACGAACGCGGCGAATAGTCGGTCGTGCCTGGAATTAGAGGGATGATCTTTGATCTCTGATCTCTCTCTCACCTCGGGGTTCTCACTCCAACAGTCCTGCAGCAGAGCGATGAGATCAGGATGGAGATCAGATCGGTCCTACAACGAAACAAATGCTATCTACAGTAACCATGATACCGTACCTGGATGGTCGGTCGCACAACCTTCGAACCATCACGCAAGTACTCGATGAGTTCTGCAAATGGATAATGGTCATTATCGTACTCGATGGGTACAGTATACCTGATACATCGGTGTGAGACGGGAAGGGAAGAGCACGAAATAGGATCTCATACATTACCATACCGAATGAGTAGATGTCACCGGACTAAATCGGATAATGATTGTTGATCTTTGATCTCTTCTTACCTGTCTTCTAGCTTGACTTTGTTTCATCCAAGCCTGTTCGGATGTTCGTATTCGATTCGATTCACGATTCTTGAGCAACTCGGGAGCATTGTAGAGGATGCCTGCAGAGATCAAAGATCAAACTAGTGATCAAAGACCATCTAACTCGTTTTCTGTGTGGCTGCACTCTTATCGTCTCCCTCTTTCAATGTCTCAGTCGATATTGCCATTGCCTTCTCCCATCGTTCAAGGGCATTCGCGATTCCTGCGATTGTCTGATTACTGTAGACCTCCTCTTCCTACCGTAATCGCTCAGTTTGATCATCCAATTGCGATCGATCAGACAGGACCAAGGCGAGAGGGAACCGTGGTAGCCTATCACGGATGAGTGCAGATACTCGAGTCCCTGAATCAGGGTGTATTGACAGAGATCCATCTGGCAACATGCCACCGACTCACAAGTGAGATATCCCTAACGAAGGCGCCATGGAATTTTCCGTCCAACGCCATCTCTTTATTGTAGATGATGTCCTGCAACGAAGAGAGGGTTACGGTAGGCCGAGAGGGCTACTGACCTGGAGAGTTCCTCGTGAGCAGAACTTCCATAGGACGTAGAGATCTTCCTTCTCGTTGAAGCAAATTCCCAAGAATGGATTGAGATTATCGTGAACTGCTGCTTTCATCTTAAGGAGATTAGAGATCAGAGCATACGGTATTGCTCCCCTCAGTTCCCTGCTGCTCCGATACTTACGTTCGTTAGCAGCTGCATATCTGATCTCGAGAAAGCGATCGGTCTTCTCTGTGGATAGACATGGAACGATGCATGCGTGTTCGTGCCTGAAAGATCCGCTTTTTTCACTCGCTCCGCCCAATTTCCAACTCCGCCCACTCACTCACCGACGACTGCGTGATGCTTGACAAAGGTACTCATGTTGGACATCCTCGTACGAGTCGATCCGATCGATAACTAAGACAGAGTGGGGGTACGGTAGGATCCCATCGGTATATGGTAGTCCGTCGGGTCACATTTCTGACACTCACCATTGACTTCATTTCTTCCTCGTTGATCACACGGAAATCAGTGCCGATGATTCTCCAGGGAGTCTTGGCCAGAGCTCGGTCCTGACTGGAACGAGTGGATTACGGTAGTCCCGTCGATCGATCGACTGACCACATTCGGAAGAGGATGAATCCAATGATGAATCCAAGGATGAGGAAGACGAGAAGAGCACCCACGAGGATGAAGAGAGTGTAGTCGCATCGTTCATTGCGGAATCCACACACCTCAAAGAGAGAGGTAGAGCGTGCGATACTTCGTCCACTCGCCCTCCCTCCGCCCCCTCTCTCTAACCCGTCGCGTGTAGAACGCACGCTCCCTATAGATAGGGATTTTGCGTTTCGATGCCGGGGACTTCTGTGTGTGTGTGAGTGTGTGTATGTGTGAGTGTGAGTGTGTGCCGCCCCGTCCCGGTCCCCCGATGGTCCACCCGGTCAGTGTTGTGTTCCCCCACACTGTGCCCCCGTGGTCAAATTTTGAATGAAAGCCATCGCCGCCGGGCGGGGCAACAAGAATGAATCTTTCCTCCGGGGATGATGGTAATTTTTCTATTTTTAAACAATGTTCTTGAATATTCCCACATGGTCCATGTGACATGGATGGTTGAAAGCGAGATTACAAATTCAATGAGGACTGTCGTTCGAGATTGTTCGAAACTGAAAATGTACACGAAATAAGACTGCACATCACTCTTCATTAAAACATGTAGTAGGATACTGGAGGAATTGATTTACAAATAGACGCAACGAAAATGCTTGGGGTGCGAGTCTTCTCTCCCCTCCATCCCCTCCGCCGCTTCTCTCTAACCCGTCGCGTGTAGAACGCATGCTCCCTACTTGGGGAAAAGTTGGCAGTTCTCCATTGGGGGCTGAGAAGTTGTCATCGAGTTCATAGGAAAGAAAGTTTGTCAGGGATATCGCCCCGTCCCGGTCCCCTGATGGTCCACCCGGTCAGTGTTGAGAGCCCCCCACACTGTGCCCCCGTGGTCAAATTTTGAATGAAAGCCATCGCCGCCGGGCGGGGCAACATGAAAGAAAATAGGGAATGGAGTGTGAAATAAATAGATTGTACGTACCGGTTCATCGGGAGGGAGGGATCCATCCGCACTCGGCCAGAAACCACTTATTAGATCCGTGATCTTCTACAGAGATCAAAGATCGTTGATTGGAGATCAAAGATCACAAACCAGATCATAACATCCGGCCTTCGTCTTCAGTCCATCACACTCTGATCCTCTCATTATTGGCTCCATCTCAGTCATTTTCATTACCGTGTCTCGATTTGGATTGATGAAGAAAGCTGTGAGGATTTCGTCATCACGAGGCAATCTGGCACGATGCCAATGCTCACCTGCGTAGATTGGCGCTCTCTCCGCTAGATCATCCATTCGTACCGTACCCGAACTGATTCCCTCGAGTGAGACAAGTCCTGCAGTATTGGATTACGGTAGATCGATGGGTCAGAAATGGAACCTGGGAAGGAGAGACGACGCATCTTATTCCACACTGCTCTTCCGTCAAGGGCGAAATCCTCCTTGCCAGTCTCATTCATTCCCTTCCTGAGAAGAAGACTACCGATAATTGATCTTTGATCTTTGATCTCTGACCTCACAGCGATGACATACAGTCGAAGGGCATCGTAGAGATGGATGTAGCCATAAATGTTACTCTGCAGAGAGGGGATTACGGTAGTTCATCGAGTCAGATCTCTAACCAGATCCAATTCAGACAGTGCCAGTCCATTCCCTTCGACCTTCTCCCGGAAGGGATTGACGAGTGTGTTGTCGAATCCATTGACGTCATCGATCTGAGATTTTGTTTCGAAATGATTTGGCACTCTGCCAACTGACGATAATCGAGTTGGCGTAGTGGTCCTTCGTGTTCTGTAGCAATTGCCCATCCGGTCCGATCCAAGGAGACGTGTCCTTGGCCTCAGTCTGCAAGGATTACGGTAGTTTGTTGTATGGCAGATTCCTCACTTGCAGCCATGGTAGAATGTAGACGAAGTCGTGGGTGTTCATTTGAGTCATGTAGGCTGCTTTCATGAACTCTTTAGACATGTCCCGAGTGGCAGAGAAGATGCAGATAATCACTGAGAGAGAGGTCGAATGGACGACGAGGAATCGAATAACCTCTGGCGTTATTGCGAAGATCAGCGAGTAGACCGGAATTGATCATTGATTGGGCATCTGCCGCTTCGTCGAACATGACCTGCCGATTATTGATTGATTGGAAAGACAAGACTAGAGAGACAAGAGGGATAGGGAGAGGCCACACCTTCTTGATGACAGTGACTCCTCTCGCATGGAAAACTTCCTCGAATGAACTCGTTCGCTCGAAGGCAAGAGCGCCCGTGTTAGTGACGATGCCGACCTGGGTAATCCGTTATTCAAAGGGAAGCGAACATCAGCAGCGCGGCGCAGTGGAAGCGTGCTGGGCCCATAACCCAGAGGTCGGTGGATCGAAACCACTCGCTGCTATCTTCTTTTGCCGATTTTCGCTTACTCTTTCCCATCTGAAATGGCGCAACAATGCGGCTGTCGCTTCGGCAAGTGAGTTGGTCGTTCTGGTTGAGACTCTTGCGAGGGTCTGAAGTGATTGAGTAATGATGATGCAATGAAGATCAATTGCACCTTGTAGATGTTCTTGTCAGCGAATTGATTGCTCGATGCAATGTATCCGACCACAGGAATGTTCCAGAAGGTCGCCATCTTGGCCACGGCATCCAATTCTGAAGAAGAGGAGAGATCAAAAATCAAAGATTAGAGATCACCTGTATTGCAGTAGGGGCCTATGAATGCTCGTACTTTCTGTACATGATACATGTCTGCTCCCACTGCCACTCCCTCGAACGAATCACCACAACCCATTTGATTGAGGATTCTGATGAAGAGATCAAAGATCAATTGAGATACTGAGGAAGTACTGACTCCACATCGAAGTCATCTGCCAAGTATCCATCCTTCCACAATTCCTTCCTCGACATCTCTAATATCTTATCTCCATTCTTCATTGCCCCAATTGCTCCGATATGGCCCACTCGAATCTGTAGTGTAGTCGTCTTCTCATTCCTCGTCTCTCGAGTGAAAGTTCCCTCCCCTTTCTATCGTTCGACCTATTCGGAGGGACATTAGAGTACCACTCCTAATCGATTCGATTTCACTGTTGAAGAGTGTCACGAGTGCTGTGGGAAGGAAATAAGTTCCTCGACAAACCTTTATTCCCACTGCAGAAGTGGCGAAGAAGAAGAGAGAAGCGAGCACACTTGAGATACGCATCCTGAGAGAGAATGGGATTGGAAAGAGAGAGAAATGAATGGAGTGATCAATGGATACCACCCATTAGTAACAGTAATGGTGAGATACTACATCTCCTTCTCCACTCCTCTTTCCTCTTCTCTAATCTCCTTCTGATTCCTGTCCCGATCCGTCCTCCAATCACTTTGAGTGCCTACGACACACCGTACTAGTGTGACCCCCTTCCTCCTTTCACCAGTCAGAGAAGACGAGAGATCATGGCGAAGTGAGAGAGAGCAGAGAAACTGAGGGGTTTCCCCTCTTTCAGATTGATTAGTTCATCCATTTCATGTGCGTCAGCGAATGGCGATGGGATCGAAGAAGATTCGAGAAGGAAAGAGAACGAGAATAGAAATGAAGAATGAAAATACATAATGATCGCTGTATCTATTATCACAACCTTGACGTGTATGAAGGAGAAAGATATCTAGTCAAGAATAATGTGGCTGAAGACGCCCTCCTGCCTGATGATACGTGCAACTGATGAGGGAGGAAAAGACAGGAGGAGAGATCAAAGATCAGAATGAAGATGGTTGATTGGGTTGACGAGTCGGAAGAACTGATAGAGTAGAAGAAGGCATGGCTATTCTGAGATGAGAGATAAACAATCAATAAATGCGTTTTCTATCAGATGCAATCGTCGTCTCTCCCTTATTCCTTTCTTTCCCTCGCAAGATTTACTTGCTTTACATAATTGTGAACGTGCCCATCCATTTCTCTCCTCCCTCCTCCCCTCATTCTCCCCTCATCTCTCCAGCCCAAGTGGTCGATTCGCCTCTCTCGCGTAGTTGAGATGGCGGATGAGAAGACAAAAGATAAGGTAAGCAGACTGGTTTTTGATCATTGATCACTAATCATCGATCTGTTGTTAGGGATAACTTTATCTGTGAGCCTTTTAGCCTGATCTTTGACGTTTGCAGCCTTAGGTACCTTCCAGCTCTAGTCTAATCGTCGATATCACTTTCAGTAACTATGTTACATTGTTACATAGTCGTATCCAGAGATAAATGATCTAGATAGTATGTAGCCTAAAATATGCGATACAACGCATAGTAGCAAGACGATAGGTTCAGTTGGATACTATCTAGATCATTTATCTCTGGATACTAGTGTTGTTAGATCGAATTATTCGTATTCGAGAATAATTTTCCTATTTTGTTCGAGAATGAGTTTTATTCTCGAATACCTTCTTCATTTTATTCTCGAATGAGCGGGCACGTACGAATCGTATTCGAGAATGCATTTGCATTTATTCTCGAATATTATTCCGAATCGAATTCGAGAATAGCCTGCTCATTTCCCACTCAACGCAATCTCGAGTGAGGTTGGCTCTCTTCTGATACATTGACAAAGTCACGTAATTATTCGAGAATAAGATGCAAATGAATTCTCGAATAGACCTCATTCTCGAATAATTCTTCACTTTCATTCGAGAATAGATCGGCCGATCGAATAAAAATAGAAAATGAATTCGTCGAATATTATTCGAGGAATTTATTCGAATAAACAACACTACTGGATACGTCGATTCACCCTTGAAGCGTGGTCTCCGAGGTCTCGATCATGAAAAATGAGGGGGAAAGCGAGCTTAGAAACGAAGAGGGGAGGGAGATGAAAGATCCATGGAATGATCCATGTCCTCTGTTCGACAATGATGGAAGATCGATGCGGTGAGGGGATGGGGAATCTTGCAATTCATTTCCGACGAGAGGATCGGAGGGGAAGAGAAGGTCATCGACGGGTGTGTAGGCATCGAGCGTCCATTCGAGAATCGCCGATCGCAGAGCTATAGCTGAAGTTGTGGTTATACATCCTAATTTCCGGTTCTGATTCTCGCCGCAACTTCTATCTCTTCTTCGCTTTTTCATCTTCTTCTTCCCTCTCTCTGTAAATTAGTATTTTTAGGCTACATTAGCAATGGATACGATCTTTGATTGATTTGAACTTTGATCTTTGATTATCTCCAACTGATTTCGGGTATTTGATCTGTGGATTGGTCTTTGATCTCTCTCTTCTCAGGTGGTAGTTACTTACAGATTTTATAAGAAGTGTGTTGAGTTTCATTAAATAATGAAATCTAATTTGAGGCTTTTTGAGTGTGTGGAAAAATAAATAATAATAATTCCCGTGCATTATGCTTTGGAAGTTTACTGTATGAGACATTATATCGAAATATTCAGACCCTCTCCGAAATCGTCAAACGAATCGCGCGGGATAAGGAGAATGCCACTCCCCGTCAGGTAAGGGAATCTCTGATGCTCTCCACTTCACTTGTTATCTTCCACTGAATAAATCTCGAAGGGATGTGTGGAATGTAGAGAGTCGATTGCAATTATCAAATGAAGAGGTAGTCGAAAACGTACGGTATAAAGAGTGGTAGATGATCTCATACCAGCAACGAGAAGCGGAAGAGTGCTTGAAATGGAGAAAGTCACTATTTTTATACCCTCATTCGTCATCTTTGAGGCGCTTCTCTCACTAATCGCCCGCATCGATCGACTCCTTCCCGATGGATCCGGTGGTGGGACCCTCGTTGAGGACGTCAAGACGCTCGCTAAAGCCACTGGAGGTACGTATCCTTTCACTGAGATTTGCAGGACATTCGTTTCCTATCTCCTACCGGTCGCCAAAATTGTCTTACATTTTCGGAATTGTAACTGTCAGCACTACAGTTTGTGTCATCTTTTCCAGTGAAAACTCACACGTCCTTCCCTCGAGGAGACCTTTATTTTGAATAAATTGCTTCCCAATTCCAGACGACTTCGCCTCGATTCTTCCCGATCTCCTCAAGCAGCTCATGCGAATTGTCGAGCATGGTGGAGCGAGAGGTGAATTAGTTCACGAATCATCGATTAGCCCGATAAAGAATGGAACAAGAGTGTCTTCTCTTCAGTTACTTGCTGGCACGCACCGGTACACGAGAAAGAGGCTGCCGGCGAGATACTCAATTATCTGCTCGACGACCACGCTGGTGAGAAGATTGACAAGGCCATTTGTGCATTGTCTAATGAAATTATAGACGATGTACAGAAGATGATAATTGCGTCGGATCTGTTCATTTAAAGAAGCCGTCCCACGAGTTTTTTCATGGACAATCTAGAAGCGCAGCCATGTTTATCCCTTGAATCTTAGTGCAAATCCGAAATTTGAAGTCTCTAGCTCAACTTTGAAGCGAGCTATGTGCGCTCAAAGTTTTCCGATAACGCAGGGAAAATCAAGATGCGCGGTGCAAAGGGAAGGGAGGAAGAGGGAGAAGGGAAGGGAGAGGGGAGGAGGAAGCACTCTGTTTGTCTGACTATCTCGCTCTCTCACCCTCTTCCCTACAGTATCTTCACTCGCGGCGCAATCCAGTCGTGGTGGGAGCCAATCATTCCACCTCGTGGGACTCCTTCTTTAAACCTTCTTATAATAGTGTATAATTGCAGAGATCGTCGCTCTCTTCTCCATCCATCTGGAGACACTTGCAATGAGAATGCTGACTACATCGTACGCTGGATCACGATGGGCTGCGACCGCCATCCCTCGAATTCTGCGAGTGATCAAGATCAAAGACGGTCAGCAATCTTCGAGAAACATGAAGAATTCAATTTCTTTCTTCCTAAATAGTTTTAATTCGCTCTTCTTTGCAGGTCTACGATATACTCGATCGCTGTGGTCGGCCTACTGGCCTGCGGTGAGGTATGACCATTTCCACTTCTCTCCATTCGCCCATTTCAACAGTCTGACAGTGGAGAGAGATTGGAGAGAGTTCGACTCATTTGCAGAGTCGAAATCGAATGCAACACGAGTGAACGGGACACGCGCACGCTTCGAAGGGCAGCAGTGTTCATCGAATCCGTTCGGGATTGCATCAAAGTTCTCGGTGCCGAGGTAGGTCATGCAAACTAACTGATATCTACTATCTACTAAATTCCTATCTACTAAATTTACGATTCCATTCAAAACACTGCTATCTTATGTTGTCTTCTACAGGGAATAACTGCATCGGAAGGAAAAGAGATGGGAGGAATGCTGAAGAGCGAGTTGTGCAAGTGGAATGCACGATCGGCACAGGAGGAAGTGAGTAGATCCAGCGCATATTTATTCATTATGAATGTCATCGAGAAAAGAGCTCGCAGATTCAAAAATCAATATTTTAAAGAAATAAATTGAGGGTCATGGACACGAGAACGATGAGAGAATACTGAAGAGTATAGCCGAGTCGATTCTCATCGGATGCGAGGTCACACATCTTGTCATTTCTCGTACTCACTTGCATCACTCATTTGCCTGAGTGGATTAGAAGATAATGGTTGCCAGAGTCTGGCTCATTCTCTCCTAGGACCATTTTCACTTCAGAAGTTCGATTCTCTTTTCCTCTCCATTCTTCGCCCTCTCTTCCCTCTTCTGGTCACTCTCCTGACGAACTTCACTTGGAGCTCCGCCATTCTTGAGATGTGCTTCCACCATGCGCCGGAGGTGAGCAGTAGATCGATCAGAATGAAGATTCTTCTATTTGTTTGATTAATCTACGTTACTAATTCGGTTATTCTCAGTGCAGAATTCAGAAGAAAACGATGATTACGGCAATTCGGTCTTGTCGATGTGCAACACAAATGATCCCCTATTCCATTGCAGTTTCGTGAACTCATTCGCTCCTCCGCCAATCGAGATTCTTCCGTCGCAGATTCTTCTTCTCTCGAATCGACAACGAAGAACGAGAACTGCGTCATTCAGGTATCGAAGCGACTCCTATTGATGGAATGATTTGATTGATTATCGTATGGGATAATGGGAATAAATTGAAATTATCGATATTGAATGTAATTAATTGGTTAGCAACTCCATGTTAGTGTATTCGAAAAAAACTCTTTATTTGACAGTGAATGATCTTTCAGAAGTACGCACCTTCCTCGGTCTCATCTCAATCGTCTTCTTCCTCCTCTGTCGCGAAGACCTCCCTTCCACAGGTAATTCACGATAGATACTTTCTTATCAATTCAGCCGTGCGAAATCTATTGTGAATCTTTGTTACTTCACATTTTCCAACCTTTGAATAGGTCAAATCTTCCATTGTGAATTAAAAAGAAATATTTCGAAAATAAACTGAAATAGTTCAAATTCGTGTTCAAATGAAATGGAGAATATCAATTCAGAAGCCGATTGAGTTCGATGCCTTTGTGCTTCTCTTCTCCGAATGGTCTACTCGGCACTCAGTCGATCAAATGGAAAGGTATCAAACGATTTTGCACTGATTTATTGTTTTTGCGTTCTGACAAACAATAAAAGCTTGATAATTGTACATAACTCATTTGCAGGAACTTCATCGAGAAGAAATTCGAGGCTGTGCCGCACCATGTCAAGGCCACTTTCCTATGGAGACTGTTCATGATGAATAGAGCTGATAAGGTTTGATCTACCCAATGGTTATAATTGCATAAAAATAGTAATAAAAAGGCCAATATAAATCACTGAACATTTAGATCTGAATTAATAAAATACGCATTGAAGGAAAGAATGGAGCTGATGAAGACACTCGAGTCAGTTGTTTGCCTGCACTCAAAGAAGATCTTCTCACTATGGAGTCAAGATACGACCATTCAATTCTGTGCTCAACTTCTCCGGGTACTTTTTCTCTAGAAATGAATAATAATCGGCCAAACAAAACGATTTGCGAAAAAAAATCAGTTCTGTGAGTCACGGAATTGTTTTGTCTGGAAAATGTAGCGGTTCCTTATTGTTCTGTGACTTATTTGCTTCAGAGAAAAGGGCTAACCTCTTCATAGTCAAAATATGTCGTAGATCAGTTTTAATTACCTGTTATGAATACTTCCAGGAAGTTCAAGGCGAATCCAATGAAGAGCTAAGGAAGGGCCTGAGCTGCATTACTGGAGTTGCCGCTACTAATCAATTGGGTCAGTGTCAAAATCAAAGATCAAAGATCAAAAATAAAGTTGTTACTTCAAAATTTCTCCATTAATTAGGTGCACTAACTGCTCAGAAATGTGAACGAATTGTACGGAGACTGAGTTAATCTGAATAGATTCCGTTCAGTTCTCGATCGATCTTCCGGCTACCACACTCAACAGTGGATCGAACTCCTCAATTTCATCTGGGGTTGCGAAGAACCGTCGAATGATCTACGGCTGCAAATAGTACTCGAGATGATCGGGTTAGTTATAAGAAGTATTTCAACTTTTGAGTTTGCCCCTCATTTTCTAATTGAACCAAAATCAAAGATGAAAATTGGAGATATTTACTGTGATGTTTATTTATCTCAGACAGACAAGAGAGGACTTCCTGGGTGAAGCTCTTCCCTTGCTCGCTCCTCTCATCCATCGATCACTTCTTCACGACAAATTGACTATCCGTTTGGACGCACTTCACGCATACAAGAATATCATTAAGTGAGATATTATCTACATATTATCTATACGAAGAGAATATCATTATCAGTCAACTGTTTTGTAATTAAATTTTCAGGTATGCTAACAAAAATCGGAATGAATTTGTGCTACTGCTTCCCATAATCATGGCGGTAAGTACATTTTACATTTATCATGTCCTTTCAATCTCAATCGAGAGTTTCATGCTCTTTTTGCTACCGAAACTGATGGTAGCCTATTGAAATACAATGACTAACTAAAGGTCGTTTCTCTATGGATAGCACTTTGAATATCGAGATAAATTGATAATATGGTTGAGATGGTGGAACGAGATTCGAGGAATGTGAATGGAGAGAGCAAGATCGCGATGGAGTGTCTGGCTGATGGTTCTCTTCTCTCCGTCCATTTCCTTCTACCCGTTCTCATTCAATTGTTCGACCTTTGCACGAAGGTTCGTACACTATATTTAGTTGAGCAGCAAATTGTGTGTGTATCAAGTTGACGTGTTTGGAGGTGGTTTTATATATAATTGGAGTACTCTGAGTCGATGTTCTTGCAATGAATCTTCTCTTCAGTTGCTCAGTGATGATGATCACGATCGTCGTTCTCACTCCGCCTTCATTCTCACATGCATTTTCAAAAATCCATGGGATACGGTACTTACTATTTCAAACAATTGAATTTCGGTAGCTTTGGGTATTCATAATAAGAAGGGGTCTCTTCTCAGATCATTCCGATCCTCAAATTCGACCGGATCGACGGATTGAGCAAGGCTCTAATCAGGGTAATTTATGTAGTAGATAGATTCGTATAGTTAGCTGTGCAAAGTGAGCAAATTGGGATGCTCGAAGATCTAAGTTTCGAATATTCCGATCCATTCAGGCAATTCGCGTCGAACAGGATGCAGTACTGAAGCGCTCCATCAACGAGATCATCGCGGAGACGGCTGGGATGAGAAGACGCGGTGAGAATAGATCTAGTGAATTGAATAAAATAGATGTCTTCTCATCTCTCTTATCATTCTCTCATTAAAAAGAGCGCACATTGAAGAGAAGTACATAGCTTACTGTTCCTATTCATTGATATTCTTCTATATTCTCGGTTTAGCGGCTCGGAATTAGTCCTTTTGTTGGGTTATTCCAGTTGATAACTCTGCATTCAGATTCGATGAAGTCGTGGACTGAGCTCCCCGTCGCTGTCTCCGAATTCCTGAATGGGAAGGACTGCGGCCAGTGGTACTCGGCCCTCCTCATAATCTCGTGAGTATCATTCGAACCAATAATCAATAAATTTCTCGGTCACCATTTGAAAACACAGCCAATAATCATTGCCCTTTTCGTCATCTCAAGATAATGGATTGCAGAAAGGTGCCCGACGTCATCAACAGTGCAGATGATGAGACAGCGATGAATCTGAAGGCAAGTGAAACATGAAACACAAACAATCAAAGTGATAACTCGTTGACGATTGCAGATTTGAAACTATAATTATAATGGATTAATCAATTTTTTAGAAGGCGATCATAGAGGGCTCGAGTGAAGAGAATCGATTCGTCAATGAGGCTGCGATGGGAGCAATCTCAGCACTCGCAAGTGAATGTGAGAAGAGGAAGGATGATCGTTTGAAGATCATTGTATCGGATATCATTCGCACTGTCATCAAGGTACACTGTAGGAGTACAGTAGTGGGATTACGATGGCTTATGAATTTCTATCGTTTTTCTCCAATTATCTAGTTAGCGCAAATTTTCTTGTATCAAAAAATTCACAATAAAAAATTAATATTGTTCGTTTGAGGTGACTGAAGAGCTGCCGGAGGATACGATGATGCGTGGAATCCGTGGACTCTCTCAAATGGAAGAATCGAGTGCGATGGTGCCCCATCTCTCATCCTTTCTTCATCTGCTCCACGTGAGTTCGGAAGAGTTGCCAATAGATACAAGGAATCTGTTGGTTCTACATCCCGAGCACAATTTCACTTCGATGGGATGCAGAAATCGGAGAACTAAACCAGAATGAGGCAACTGAGAGACGATCTTCGTTTCAGACCGCACTCTCGCACGGCCACAAACTCACGCTACGTGAGAAGGAATGGTTGAGACAGGCACTCAGGAGAGTCAATGGAAAGATATCGTCGAAGGTGAGAAAAGAGAGACGTCGTCACTTTCAATTCTATCTTCTTTCCTTCTGATGGATTTTGTTTGATGTGAATTTTCCATTGCAGACGACTGTCAATCTCTTCTGCACTGTCAACGGTGACAAGACGGCGTTCGTTCCCTCTATCGACATCATCGAAAAGTGCCACACGGAGTTGGCTTCTGATGAGGTACGGTACTATCGAGATAGCACTAGGACTACGGTAGACCGGGTATCGTGTCTGATAGTTACTGTAACTCTGGATTGCAGGATGCAGAAGTGGGAGGGGCAACTGCAGACGACGAATAGAGGATAATCAAGGAATAATACGGATGGCCTCACAGCTCAAAAACATCTCTCTTCATTCATTCGAAATTTATAAATAATATGTGCTGATTACGATAAAGGATTGTAATAAAGAATAATATAAAACGAGTGAAGCATTGCAATGTGTTACTCGTACAATATCTCGTTGAATGAAGAGAATGTATGGAAAATAGGAGGCGAGCAAAGAGATGATGGTTTTGGGAATGAAAGAATACAAAAGAATAATCTTACCTTTCACGGTCGTCAATACAATATCGAAAGAATAAGAGATTGAAAAATGTGTATTTATGATAGATAGTGCAGTGAAAATTACGGGAGATCCTTTTGTTTTGCATTCGTTTGTTGTGTTTCCTGCGATGTTTCGTGTCTTTCCCATGCATCATCACAGTATTCAACCATCGTCTCTCTTTATCGACTGACCAATGAGTGACCATGAACCATCGCTATTGGTTGATTAGTGGACGGGGTTCATTCTATCGACATGACTAAGGGGGCGGAGTCTCATGGCCCCACATAAAATTTTCTTGTCGTTTGCATTCATTCAAGCACAGAACATGATTCTGAAAAGGTTACGAAGAAAGAGTCGGGGAAGAATCTGTTCGTATCGTGTCAAATGAAACTGTACATTCAGATCAAATAAAAATATTGCAAAGATAGCTACAAAAATAGTCAGTTTGCAATTTAAAAACCGCACAAAAGTAACGGCTCTCCTTGTGGTGCGAATGTTTCTCATTTGAAAAGCGGCATGGTTTTATCGATTTATCTCGCTTTTTAATGAGTCTCTTATTCACTTTCACCAGTCAGCCTATCCACCAATATCAGATGCATCGTTGACCCTTGTTTCCTCATCGTGTAAATGTGTAATCTTCTCTATTTGTTTCGCTTCAGCATGCGCAATCGCATAAAAGACTTTCGCACGCGGCCGTCGACTACGATTTCGCATATCGACTTGGATGTGATCGAAGAAGGCGATGAGGAGTCGGATTCCGATGTCGAGGTGTGGACAAACTCGGGCGTTTAACCTATTTTCCTTGCGGGTGATCTACCACATATTATTCTTATTGGTACATTATTGTTAAATTGTTGGTTGGGGTTATTTTATGATTTAATAGGAACAATATACAGAATAATTGCTCTTCCAGCTTTTCAAATCACTAGAGTGCCTCGAGAATAGACCGACGGCGCGTAAGCCAAGGAAGAAAATAATCGGACGTAATCAGAAAGGAAAGCCGCTGCGTGCTGCGAATTGGGTGAGAAACATTTTGATTACTTTTGGGTATCATCACGTTCGAGTTCTGATCAAGTTGTCTACTATGTACAAATATTTCCTTTCATTCAGTAATGAGTTTTATTTATACATGCCGGAATATTTTTACAAGCGGCATCTGTGGTTGAGTTTTATATTCCTAACCATTTTAATTTGGATGGTCTCTTGATAAACATTCCATATATTTCCAGATTCCCGAGGATTTGAGTGATTCGGACCATTCAGAAGAAGTTGAAAATGAAGGAGTAGTGGATAAACCGGAAGAAAATAATCATAATGAGATACAGAAGATGTGCGACAAGATCAATAAGGAGGTATTCTTTCTTTTCATAATAATACATAATTGCTTTGAACTCGCTAGGAAATGATGTGCGACAATGCATTTTGCGGGCGTCATTGCCTATTTCTATCTCCGATTGGGAGTTGAGGCGGAACTGAGAAATTGCAGTGCCTAAAAGAGAGAAGAAGGGGAGAAACTCATAGAGCAGAGCCTCGATGGAATCGGTTCTTTCCTGTTTCCGGCCTAAAAGCAGTGCAGAATTGCACGAGAAGTTGTTAGAATCCATTTAGGTTACTTTGGATTTCTAAGCTGCACTAAGTTGTTATTTCCCTGGTTTGCATTATTCCTGGATTTAGATTACAACAAGTCTTTCAGTTCGATTCCTTCGATGATTTTTCTCTTCCAGTTGAGACCGAATGCGAATCGGTTCCCATGAAGTGGGATGAGAAGAAAAAGGTACATATCTATTTATAGTTGATGGAACGATGATAAATCGGTAATGAGTAGATACATAATGAAATATGTTTGTGGTTGAAGTAATGGATGGATAAATCAGATGATGCGCCCAATGACTGCTATTGAATTAGCAGAGAGAGAAGAGAAGGAACGATTGAGAGAGGAGAGACAGAGACAACGAGTAGTTGAAGGTATGTTGGCACTCTATCTAGTCCAATGCTAGTTTTTTTTTATATCGGGGGATATAACTAATCGACGAAACTGGTTTCATTCTCGGAGTATACTTCTAGTTTTGCTGCTCGAGAAAAGAAACTGTTTCGCCCGTATCCGAAACGGAAGCCAAAAAATGGAATATCGGTTTAGGGACCACCATCTCTTTCTATAAATGAGGGAGAGCGCTAAGTTGCATAGTACCAAGGAGAGGCAAGGGCCGCGGGTTCTGATTCCATTGCTGTTTAGTACACAGTATGGGCTAACTTTGCTGAAAAAATATGCTAATGGTGCCAGTGCCCACGAATGGGGCACCATCATATGTACAAAAAATGCACAATTTATTAGGAAACTTCGACTTTGGTGCTTCATAAAATCAGTTCCAAGAGAGGCCCGCGATTTTTGAAAGATTCCACTGATAAAGTAGCGTCAGGCGTATATAAGCAATTCTAAGTTAGTTGTCTCTCGTTTTTGAAAAAAACGAGTTTTCATAAAATAGCGATTTTCTCAAAACCTAATTACTTTCGGTTGGTATGGCGCTCCCAAAAAATGATACTATATAACTGATTAATGATTTGAGATAGTTCATGATTCACGATTTCATGATTTGCATCCCTAATATGGATTGCAGAGAAAGAGAATCGTCTCGCGCATGTGAAGAAGAGAGAGAAGGAAGAAGAGGAGAGGATCGTAGTCCGTCCAACCACTCCTGAGATACAGGTTGGGAACGATATTTGGATTGCTTGGGAAGAGGGAGGATGATAGGTTTAATCGGAGTAAATACCATATAAGACACGGAAAAAACTATAACCCCAACAGCCGTTTCATTTTTTTAAACTGCAATATCAGCGTTGAGACGCAAAACCTCATTGTACGATTTTTTTTCGGTGATCCAGTGATAGTTAATAATTGCAGCAACTCTATATTCCTGATCTGAGGACTTGTCTGAGGAGGATGTCTGAGATGCCAAAACGAACTGGTAAGTGATTAACACAGGTATTTAATTAAATAATTAACTGGAATGTGTAATAATGAATGTTTCTTCCAGAAGGGACTCCACTCCGACGTCGCATACGCGATTCTGGCGCTATTCCTCATTTGCCTCGTCTTACCATCGTCACTAACAACATTCTCGATGGATTAATGAGGTAGGAAAGTTGGAATTACGATTGGTTGTCGATGTACTTTAGGGTGTAATCTATCAGATATGTTCAGATGTCAATCATTTAGTGTATAAATGTATACTCAGACCTCATGAGATGGCGACACCATTACGACGAGAGTCGACCGTCGCGAATCAAAGAAGAATGACTGTAGCTCCGAATAAGAATGATGATCTGATCGAGGAAGAAGATGAGGAAGGAATGGAGGTGAGAATAGTTAGAGATTCATTGAAGTAATGATACTCATTGCTATCACTCGAGTATTAACAGGGATCGATTTATAGTATTTTTGAATTCTGGATTCAATTAGACGCATGCGAAGAAAATGAAAATTAATCTACCTAAAATTTCCTTCGCTGTTTTGATTCATTTACAATCTTTTTTCTATTTCATTGTAGATTGTGAGGACGAAGGATTATCTTTGCAGGACCAATCGTCGCCGTCTGCCCGCTCCGTTCCCTCTCGACGAGAAACTGACCCGCATCTGGAGAAGTCGAGACACGGCGTCAGAACCCAGCCATTTGATGGATGGGCAGAAGGAAGAAGAAGGACGAGGAGAGAGGCTAAGAGTAAGGAGAGGATAAGACAATAATCTCACGTGTACTGGAAAAATCGCGCTGAAACTAGTGGGTACGGTAATTAGATGAACGGTACCATAAGCAACGAGTATCCATTATTTTGTCTCTCTTCTCTAGGTATCGAAGAGGCGCACAGTGCACGTATCGAAGCTCTCTCCGCTCGTCGATCAATGCTGGCTGCAGCTGCAGCTGAACCCGTGCTGCATTCCACACCAGTCAGGGTAGGCTAGTGGCTATCCCCGTAGGCTGTGCGAGACCATTATTCAATGTATGCAAACTGCTGATTGCATCTTCATTATCGATTTTCTACCGTATTCTCATCTACTTCAGATTTCGTCGCAAGAGCCCCTTCGTGCATCTGCTCGTCTCTCTCGATTGGTCGACGTCTCTCCCATCAGACGACGGGATTCAGTAGTGACTCCATTCGATGACGTCATCGATGATGAAGAGGAGGAAGAAGGAGGGAAGAGAGTGGAAAGAAGGAAATCGGCTGGAGGTGAGAGATCGGAGGGAATTAATGGACAGCAATGCCATAGAAGAATGAGTGGGAGTAATATAAGAAGAAGTGGACCGAGGTGATTGTGTCTCACACTGTGGCTGTGATAATTGGGGGACTTTATATGACTTGGATATCATGGAATCTCCTATACAATATTCATTCGTTCAGCAGATTCTCTCGTTGTTTCTCGTATCAAAGAGAAGGATGAGAAGATGTGTGTTGAATCAACAGAAGAAGACGATCTGGTTGATGCCATCGAGAGATCGATGACACTCCTTGAGAGGTACGGTAGGGGAGGAGTGATCGAGAACTGACACGGAGAAGATGAGCATCTTCCTTTAAGGAGGGTTGCTAAGTGTTGCTTTGTTCTACGCAAGTGGCGGGATTCTGTTGGTAGTGGTTGATGAAATAAGTATTAAACGAGTAAGTTGAATGATTGTTTCATTGTAGACGACCAGCTGCAGCGAATGAGACGGTGGCGACTCTTCAAGCTACTATGATGGGGGATACGGTAGTCGGATCGGGCACGATCATGTATGAGAATACGATGGGAGGTAGGTCATTATCGATTGAATACAATACGGTAGTATTCGAAAGAGTATTGGGGATTGCCTTCGATAAATGAGCATTGCAGCGTACGGCGATGGAACGAGAGCGACACTAGCAGAGGAGTACGGTGGAGATACGCTGATGATGGGGGTACGGAAGGTTGAACGTTGTAATCAAAAGCCAATTTAAAAAAATAGTGTGGAGATTTTTGACCTGGTCTTCTCTCTTGTTTTTCTTCTTCACTGATATAGAACAACCAAAATCTGTATTCTAAATGATTCTTCTCATAATTAGATTGTTCACTTGGTTGTTTGACGTTGGAGTAGTTAATGAGCCATTGACCAATATGTTTCTTCTCCAAGAGATACCCACTATTATCCTCTCTCCTCCCTCAGGACGACGCCTCAGTCCTTCCCCATGCAGCTCCTGCAGCAAGGCCCTCTCTGCAGCCACAGTCGAGAAGGAGAACGACCATGGGCAATGAGACTCTCGATGTCAGCATGGCCAGTGTCGGATCGGTGAGCACCCACATATTTGATCTTTGATCTTTGATAGATGGTCTAGCTCGTTTCGAGGTTTGCAGTCTGATCGTTGATCTTTCCAGGTAGCTACACAAAGAAATGCTTCGATGATGTCTCGTCGCAATGTCTCTCAGATCACCAACGAATCCAGATTCGTGCGTTCTATTTAATCTTTTCCGCCAAATTCATTCGGACGGGTTATTCTGTGCAAACTGTTGACTGAAATTTGGAGCTATCTGTCAACGAATTTTTCATCTTAAAGTATTAACTAAAAGAGCAAAACAAAAGTTGATGCAGTACAGTTAAATTCTTCCTCTCTCAATATTAATCATTGATGTCTTTCTCTCAGGCTGATGAACTTCCCTTCTATCTTCGTGATTTCATCGGCGAAACAGCCCTCGAACAACTGTTGCATGTGGTGGGACAAGAGGAGGTCCAGGAATGGAGGAAGCAACTTCCCAAGGAGTGAGTGATGCAGTTTGTAGTATGATCAAGGATGAGTGGTCTCTCGATATTGTGTCTCCTGGCTTGGAGGGTCCACAATATCTTTCCGTTCTGACTTCATCCCATTTAGTACCCTTGGCAATCTGCGCAAGCTGGGAGAGGGAACGTATGGAGAAGTATTCGCGACGACAATGAATGGAGCACCTGTTGCAATGAAGGTACGAGAAGGAATGAGGATTACTGTAGAGCATCAGTCAATCATATATCAAAAGGATGTAGTTTGACTTTTTCCACGTGATTTTTATCCTCATCATTCATGAGATTTGTGCCAAGTTGTATGGCTGGTTGCTGGCTGTCATATTTTAAATGATATCACCATCTGAAGTTCCCCTTCTCCAGATTATTCCCTTCGAAGATGAGATGCAGTACTTCGATGGTGTCGTCAACGGAGAGACACTCAAAAGCACTGCAGAGATATTACCAGAGGTACGGTAGTTTGATAGAGCAAAATGAGGGGGGGGGGTTCGGCAGGTCACATTCGCGATTTTAATCTTCTAGATTCTGATTACTCGTGAATTGTCCTCGTTGGACAACGATAAGGCAGCCTTCTCAACTTCCACCTTCATCCCGCTAGTTCAATGTCACGTAGTGAAAGGTACGGTAGACACACGACAAGAGTGCGTGAGATAAGGAGATGATTACTAGAGAGGAGTTCATTAAACACTCGGTGATGTGATTGAATTGCAGGGAACTATCCTGATGAGTTGCTCAAGGAATGGGATGCGTACGATAAGAGAAAGGTGAGTTTATGGTCTAAGAATTGTGATTAGATATGGAAACATTTTCATTTGATGCAGGGTTGAAATGTGAATCGCTCGAGTTAAGGTTGTGAGGGATAGTTGAAGAGCCTAGAAACTAGACTCTAGTCTCGATACATGACAGGGCAGTGAGAACGATCGTCCATCTGAGTACGCGTGTCCCGATGCATTATTCGTGGCCATTGGATTGGCGATGGGAGGAGTCGATGTGGAGAGTTACAAGGTGGGGAAGAGTGTATTCTCGACTCATAGTTAACTGATGCCGAGTCATTTTCTCCGGTTATGAAATTGTAAGTGATAGTGTTATTGACAATGAATTGAGAGATGGAGATAGAACCCGACGCATCAGAGTTATCTCAAACAAAATGTTCTTCTCGCAGGTGAAAAACGAGCGAGAGGCCCTCTCGGCCCTCTTTCAATTGGCTTTGGCCCTCGTGGTCAGTTGATCTTTCATCTTTGAAATTTTTCATCTTCACTATCTCTATTTTACGATTTTTTTACAAATAATTAATTGTAAAATATTGTTGAGGTCGCAGAGAATGAACTCGAATTCGAGCATCGAGATCTCCATATTGGGAATGCGCTGATTGCACAAGTGCCCGTCGAAGAAGAGATCAAGTGAGTGGACTACGGTAGGAACGAGGGGGAGTCCGAGCGAGCAAATTCTTGATGTATTTGTAAAACATTTTACGGCTGATAATTAGATGGTTGTCGCCAGGTCATACTCATAATCGATATACGACATTATTCTCGCAGATTTCGTCTGCTCGGAAGGGATGTCTATGTGAAGTCCCATGGAGTCAAACTATCCATTATTGACTTCACTAACTCGCGGCTGCGGAAAGGCACGGTAGTCTTGTAAAGAATTATTATTTTTTAAAAATTTATCTCGTCAGCTCACTTCTGTTTATTGTCTACGAGCATGTATTATCTTTTTGAGTGAGTGATTGAATAATTCTTTCTCTTTAGAAGGCACAACGATCTTCCTCGATCTCGAACAAGACGAAGAGTTGTTCCAAGTGAGGAAATTATTGATTCCGAGGGAAATAATGAGATGATTATAATGGGGAAGCACTCGACAATCCTGGGTTGCACTAGTGATTTTCCGTTCCAAGAGAACTACAAGAATAACATAATGTTTGATTATTTGCCGTTCTTTTTGTAGTAGAATTCAATTGAACCTTAATCATGATGATATTTGTTTTCATGGGTGTTGTAAAAGCTTTTGGCATCTTGGTTTGACGTATTCATCGCATTTTCAATTAAAAACCAGAAGAGCGTCGTTCCCCACCTACGGCGGTGATTTGGTTACTCAAACGGATTTCATCATGTTTCGCAATTCCTTGGCGACGCGACTTGTTTACCTTACCCGGGGGGGGGGGGCACGCACGCACGCCGACGCTTTCGCTTTATTAATAGTAAATGTGGTGGATGCAACAGCCCCCGTTACAATAAATGCCATTTCAGGGCCAAGGCGACTACCAATTTGATATCTACCGACTAATGAGACAACACAACAAGTGAGTGAGATGAGGGAACATTTGGATACGGTAACTCTAAGGATCTATGACTATTTACCGTACCCCTGATTGCATGAGGCACAATAATGATTGCAGAGGCAATTGGCGTGATTTCTGCCCCAAGTCGAATATCTATTGGCTGCATTATATGGCGAAGGAACTTATTCTGGAGGAGAGAAAGAAGGGACTCGCAAAGGGTGAGAAAAAGAGGAATGCAGGGGTGAGGGGCATTCGATCGTGGAATAGTGGAATACTGATCACGTCTATCTTGAATACGAAATAATAATAATTGTTTCACTTTCTAAATCTTCTAATCCGGCTGAAAGTAAGGTCTTTTAATTTCTAAGACTGCAACGATCCATTTCAGGATTCTCGAAGAAACGTCGGAAGGAGCTCTTCTCAGTCTTCGATTCCCTTCCTAATCACGATGAAATAAAGGCATTCCTCAATTCGGAAGACGTTTACGATATAATGCAGGTATCAATCAGTCGCAAATTACTGTAACTGTAGCATCTTTATTCAGGAATTTGTTCGATTCGAAGAGGCAGAGTGATTATCGATTGATTTCCCCCTCAATATTAACTTTCTAATCTGGGATACTGTACTAAACGATTGATCCAGGATAAATATTTTCAATGCATCTGTATCGCAGTCATATTAGAGACAACTTTCTTTATCTGATACATTTATTACTCTTGGGGTTATGGAGGAAAGAAATGTAACGCAGGGGACTTGGACAATAGTTTTGAGCGATGAGGGCATCCTCCTTGGGGCCGAGGACTCCGACAGAGGGGTCGACTACGAGTCTCTTCATGTTGGTGGTCTTGAAGGCCCATCCGATACGACGATCAGACGAATTGGTCACCTGTAATGGATAGGGTAAGGAGTAAGGTAGGGGGGAGAAGTGATCAACGACTGTAGGTCCTAGTTGGAAATCAATGCTACAGTACTCGGAGAAGAAGGAGTAGAGTACGGTAGGGAATCCAACTGGCAAAAGGGATTCCATACCTTGATGTGGTAGGAGTGCTTGTCATCGTACGGGGCATTGAAGACGATCTTGGTACCGGGTTGGGTGGCGATGTCTCCGGGAGGAACGGACTGAGCCATGTGGACGACTCCGTCTGAAATGCTGTGCCCATGATTAATGTACCTTCTAGTGATGAACCTTTATAAGCACCGCGTCGGCGGTCTCTTTCTCCTACTTCCTCCTCAAAGTCCCATCGAATGCCGTCCCTGTAATGCAGAAAGGTACGGTGGGTGCGGTGATTATTGATTACCACATGGTCTGTTGGCCAACGCGTCGACTTCAGTAGCGGTGTCGACGTTCACCGCATAGCGTACGACGAGGTGGGGGTTAACTTCAATCTAAATTAATTTAGAATTGATAATGTTCCTTCTATGATTACTCACTAAGAATCCTGGGGTAGTACACGATACGAGTACTCGTTTGCTGAGCTTCGCAGGTACGAAGCCACTGGCCCCACGGATCTGCAAGCCTGGAGGGCCTCGACCTGGGAAGCATAGTGTAATTCAATCAAGTGGAGTATTGTATGTGCAATGACAATTACTTTGATGACAACCCGAAGGTTCGTTTGGCTTGTCAGCAGTAATATCCCCGATGGATACTGAACAACGTTATTATGATAGTCGAATGGATTAGATTTGATACTTGGTACGCCTTCCATGGCCCATTGAATAGAAGGGGATTACGGTAGGTGGGGCGAGTATCGATTACTGCACGATGGACGCGCGGTCGTCGCTTCTTTCGTCTCGTTTCCCTCTTGTTCCAGATGCGAACGAGGTAATGTGTACCACGCCCTGTCAGCTGAATTGATCATGTATTGTATTATTCAGACGATATTACTCACCACAGCAGGAGTGCAGCTGACTCCTACCCTTTTCGTAGCTCCCGAAGGCAGCTGCAGCTGGAAGCGACCAGTCGACGACTGCAGCGCTTCAGTGTCGTTCCCAGTGACCTATAATAGGTACCAATCTCGTTTGTCGATACAATCATGAGTATTACCGAGTAGAAGACGTCTCCATCGTTGTTGATAATTTTGATGGTTCCGCGTGGAACCTGAATGAACGATTACTGTAGAAGGAAAAGGATGAGATACCTCGTCGATCGTCCACTTGGATGAAGTCGACTTCATGAAGAAGCGGACAGTCGAGGTGACGGAGAGTTTCGACATCTGGAGAAGAGAGTACGGGAGAGTACTGTGGAAAGAAGAGAATCACCGACCGTCAAACCAAAACGACGATGAAGAATGAATGGAACAAATATAGAAGGGAAAATTAAGATAAAGAGAAAGGAAGAAGAAAAAATAAAAAGAGAAGATAAGCCAGTGCAAATTAGCGATGACTAAGCAGCACTTCCTAACTCGGCATTCCGTCTCTCCAGATGCCCTAATTAGTCTATGCGAGCATGGAGGAGTCATGCAAATTGATCGATGCTGTCCTCTCCCTATTTGCATGCCGAATTAGTGACGGCCTGGAGACAACTCGAGAGAGTGGAATGCCGTCGCTATACCAAAGTGGAACATGAAGGTACTCTTGTGTTTGCTATTGAGACGGAGACCAGGGGCGAAATTATCTATCACGGGAGAGGACAACAAACAGATAATTTCATGGTCTGAAACAAGATCAAAGATCAACGGGGAAAACGATAAGTATGTTTTAATCTGAGTCTAGGAAGATTCTTCCCATTAAGAGTCATCACAATGAATACGTTTTCTTTATTGAATGAATCATGCAGAGCCGGAGCCCGGAATTGTCAACACGGCTCAGAATAATAAAATTAAATAATATGGATAAAATTGAGGCTACACGTAGGGGCCACAAGCTCCGCCCACTTTGTGTTGACACGATTTCACCAAAAAGCGAGACAGGGGGCGCACAAGGCTCATCCTTAACTAAATCGTTAGATCAAAAGCTTGTCATGTAGCTATCCCCTTCCTCTATCGATTGATCGATATCCATATTTTTAAAATTTTCGATAAGTAGGTCAAAATTCAAGTAGAAGGACAAGGAAGGGCCGAATTTGTCATTTCCAGGGAAAACGAAGAGAATGGTATGTGATTTTTCAATAATATACGGCCATGCCAACATTCTAAAGAAAGAAAAACAACAATTCATCATGCCGTTGAATTGTGCGCGATTTTTAAAAGTTTTAGTACGCGCGTAATTGTTTGGTTCCGACTTCCGCTGTTTATCTCTGGCCTTGGCAAAAGCTTCTGCAACGGGGTGGAGTCGAGCAAACGAGGGGCGGACACCAAGGCAGTCCCACTACCACTAAGCCATCGCGGCATGCTATTACTAGCTCTCTAGAGTGTATTTGGCTGCGATGCCTCTCTCTAGGCTCCGCCCCCTGTGCTTAGCGTCTCGACTTCTAGTCGATTACATAGGAGAATGTGCGCGCACTCTTTTGGCTCTAGCGCGTCTCAGAGGAACGATATCAACAAACGGCCAAAAACATGGTGTTATTGGGTCCCGGGCGGACAGTTTGACTAGTGTTTTG
Organism: Pristionchus maxplancki; assembly: GCA_900490775.1. NCBI lineage: Eukaryota > Metazoa > Nematoda > Chromadorea > Rhabditida > Neodiplogasteridae > Pristionchus > Pristionchus maxplancki. Next base: position 383,385 of record LS531849.1, read on the forward strand.
ATAGAATCCGATAATATCTCCGATCCACCTTGCGGCCCCTAGCTACACGGCTCCCAATATTTTTCGGAAAACGAAGTTTGCACATTCCTCTGCCCTGCACTCCCATCGAATCATCAACATTTTAGTCCGGAATTCAGTACCAAACAATAGATCCAGAATAAATTCTTTCAGTGTATTCATCGAATTGTATCACACTCGTATTAAAATCAACTACCTTTATCCCATACGAATAAGATGCAAGACTAGTGTGCAAAAATGAGTAACTGGAAAGTACAAAGCCGAAGAGTGGGGGTACACGCGGGATTACGGTATCTGGAAGGAGGAAAGAACGACGATTGAGAAAATAGACTGGATCAATAAGTGTACACTGGAAAATCGATTTCAAGTACGAAGCTAATTTGTTAAATTTTGTTATTTCTGGTTATTATGATTAGCTGGAAAAGAACCGGTTATACGTACAATTCGGATTGTGGAAAATACGTACAATTCTGATTGTCGAAAAAAAGCAGGCAAAAAGTACGGTAGATCAGATCTAGCAGGCCATAATCTTCTGTAGGGATACGGTAGCGAGGTCAGTTGAATAGGATTGCGGGAAATCGATAATCACAACCAAATCACAATTTCGTGCACAAGTTCAGAATGCAGGGGTGAAATGTCCCGTTTGTGGACAGGCTAACTGTTTATACAAATTAATTTTGAGTGTATTCCAATACTGAAACATACAAATAATCTACTATGTTCACACATTCTCTCATACAAAGCGGAGAATACGGTAATATACCGTATCCACTCAGTTCGTCAGACTCTCAGATGGCGCATCTCCAGCATCACCGGCTGCTGAAATATCTTACCGTGATTTTCGTCAATTACTCTTGCCTGAATCAGGGAAGTACTCACTCACCGATGGTCTGAGTGACTTCTGTGCTGTCTTCTACTGCAATGGCGTCAGTGCCGTTTCGTGGGAGGAGCTCCTGGGAAGATTAAAGATCAGCTAAGAATCCATCTCACAAATCAGAGTGATCCTAGACGAGGTGAGTCATTCAACGACCTGGCAAGATGTCAGAGCAATGAAAGCGGATAACAGTTAGAATTAAGCTAATAGCGGTTTGATTGCAACCCACTATTTCCGGGTTTCTACGATGTTCTTGGGCACTGTTCTGAAAACAAGTCTACCACTGAACCACTGGACGAAAGAGCAGAGATCAACGACCAAAGATCAAACTCGACTCACGATATTCTCGGGCGTCGACGACTTCTGCTTCTTGCCTACGAAGCGCTGAGCGATGCCTCTGAAAGAGAGAAGGTATGGTTCAGAATACAAACTACATGGATCAAAGATTAGAGTATAAACTCCGCCCACCTAAAGATGCTTCCAGGCAGTTGTTGATGCTCGCGGATCATGCTGCGAATCTCCCGTTTCAATTGCTTTCGAATCTAAAGAATACTCTCTATTTTTATTGAAAAGTCATTTTCCAATAGTCCCTTCAGTGCGATAACCATACCTCTTCTGGTGTGACATTCGCATAGTCGAATGTGATGGGTGGTCGGAGATGGGTGATCAACTTCACTGGGAATCCACCGTAGATCGGACAGAGTGGCGCCTGAAATACGAAGTTGTATCAGTCCCCAAAAAGTTTTGTATATTTTTATATTTTCCTTTTCGTATGAAATTTTGGCATTCGTAAACAATTATCAGCTATTGAGACCAATCCAGTACGCACACTACCCTCATCTAGCTTTTAACTCAGGGTCCGAATACGTACGTGAAAAATTTTTTTCTTTGTTTTTCGATTTTCTTTGCATTTTTGAATAAAGGGCAACGAGTTGAGTAAAAAATTCCATGTTTTGATCAATTTGAAAATTTTCATTTTTTAGGTAAGGGGGGACCCTTATGTCGAAAAAAATAATTTTTTTCTAACATGCATTTTTGGATAGAGGACACTCAGATGAGCAAAAAGTTCTGAAGTGCGGGTAGGTTTTTCTTCGAAAGAAAAAAAATGCGGGTAGGGTACGTGATTTTTCACGTAGTATTCGGACCCTGTTTTAACTGGATCTACGGATCGATTGGATGCGACAGTAATTATAATTTATCATATTTTAATAATTAAAAATAAATTGAATCACATAATTCAAATGCTCGATATCTCTCTCACCTTCGTCTTCTCGTACACCCATCGGAAGAAGCTTCGACCCCATTCGGGCACTCGGAAGGCATCACGACAATTCTCAGTGAACATCGGAATCACTGGCTGAAATGAAACACTGGCATCACTCAAGGAACACGGAAGAGCCGGGGTCGATTAATTGGAGAATCAACATCAATGACTTGCATACACTATGAAATCGGAATTAGCCGTTCCATCCATTGTCAGATCAATTTTAGTATCAAAAATATCGATTCTCTACTACGCAGTACTGCACTTTTCTTCATGATCCTCATCTTTAAATATGCCAAAAGGAATTTCCGATTCCCCCTCCCTTCCTTCTTCCCTCCACTGACCACTTCACTGGCCTTGATGACCTTGGCGAATCCCATTCTCTTACTCCACATGATATCGTAGAGTCGAGGATCGGAGAAGAGCGCCTCTCGAACACCACCTGCACACTTATTACTATTCCCTCATTGACGATTCCCGTTCACATTTCCAGTATTGCAATCATTCATTGAATGCAGGTGCAGAACACATTGTGAATGTCTATATCGTGCTTCGCCCAGTGGGTGAAGAAAGCAAACAAACTCCATGGACTTCATTACGCACAGAATCTCCAATAAAATATCCGTTCGTCCCACCTGGCGCGATACTCAGCAGATTGCCTGCCTTGAGATTGGCAGTGCAATCTTCGACGGTGCCTGGAGTGATGGAGAAGACCTTCGTGAGAAGACCCCATCCTGCAGAGGGGAGAGAGACTATGAGATGAGGGGATACTATCACTTCAACACGATAGTAGGCCACTGCACTACCTTCCTTCTCCCTCACTCACCAGGTATCTTGAATATGAATTGGTCGCCGACACAGTGCAATGTTCTGTTCTTGTGCAGCACACACTTGGCGATGAGATAGTAGATGTCGATGGGAAGACAGCCTGGGAGATAGTAGATGGTGATGGGAGGAGGATGAGCACTCTTTATCCCCATTCCACATCTCTCTATTGCAATCACTTGCAATCGGTCAATTTGTCTTGATTGTATATATTTAATTCGTGTCCAATTGAACAAAATACGAAGAATCTTAGTGTCAACAGAGGTACAAAGTTATAGTATTGCAAAAAAAACGCGATAACGTGATGAACCTTTCCGCCACTAAAATAAAACACTCAATTATTATAGCAGAATAATTAAACAATATTGTAAAAAAAATACCATGGAAATAGATGAAAAGAGCGGGCCCCTCATCCGGGATATTCTCCAGTCCATGCACTTCGTAGCCTGCAGAGATGAGATTAATCCATGAAGGAAACAGTACTTTACAAGACAAGTTCTCACTCCCAACCCTCCAAAAATAGCATGAACAATTCCAGATAGTGTTTTGAAATAAATAGTTCATTCACAAACATTGCCTACATTCCCTTCATTGTTGAAGGCCTAATTCTACGACCTTCTATCATTATTGCAACCCCACCTACCAAACTTACGAACTCACGGAATGAAAATTTCAAATTTTTGTTACAATGAAAAAATGAAAATGTGATTGAATTCGTAATGGATATCGATTACTACCGTAATCCTACCGTGCCAGATGTGTCCTACGGCGTCCCAGAACGAAGCGATGGCGATCCGGGCGCCATTCCAATACGAAGTGTGCAGCTCTTCCCGAATACGATTTCTGTAATATTACTCGAAATCATTTTTTTATAGCAAGGTTAAATGCACTTTTTTATGTTCACATTTAGAAGACGGATAATAAATCAAAGTCTGTCTGCCCACTAGTCCAATTTATTTCACTCTCCATAACCTAATGATTCAGAATAAAGAAACATTAAATCACGAGCAAACACGAGCGTTTTTCACCAATTCACTTGACATTTATGTACAGCTCTAAAATTACGACGCAAGCTCACGTTATCCCCTGCCAATACCATTCCCTCCTTCCAAACACTGCAGATTCTTTTCTGTAACGCCTCACGCTATTGTATAGCAATGGTCACTGAGTCATTCAAAAAATGAATATGATTAGAGAAAGAGTGTTTGGCAACAAGATATTTTTCTATAACTAAATTTTATTACATGAAATCTTATTTTCAAATTAAAATACTGACCGGAACTTGTAAACATGGAGGAAGATGACACATCCATAGATGAAGAGAAGAAGAAGGACGGGAACGACGAAGATGATGATGATTGGGAGGAACAACCACAGGAGATACTCAAAGAGAGAGAGAGATTGAACCTTGATTTGTGCCCACGTAACCCATCCCCTATTGGAAAGAGAGGGACCATCAAGGAGAAAAGAACTACTTCGTCATTCATCATTCGCTGTCATTTCCCTCTCCACAACGATAGCTCCCCGAGACTGAAAGAGAGAAGAGAGCCGTTGGGAATAGTGGCAATTATGAGGAAGTGGAACACACAACGAGCGAAAGACGAGCATGTATAATAGTCAGGTTGAGCAATGCAAACGAAGGATCGATAAAACGGTAGACGTCGATGAAACGAAGTCATCGTGGAACTCAGAATCATGTGCGGGGCTGAATAAACATCCGCAGATTGACCGTTGCCTATCTCCACATAATGACAATAAACTATCGTATATTACAGGAGAGAACACGTGGAACTGCCATCTATTGAGATCGTTAAAAGAAGAATTCGCAAATTAAGCTGTCAAATTTATTCTCACTTACAAAATTGAAAAGCGACAGAAAAGCTAGAGACATATAAAAATGGGGATGTGCCTAGCCGAGAGTGACGGTTTCTTCGTTTCCCCCACTAGATCGAGGGGAGAAGCTCGACTGTTAGAAGAGGCGAGAGCAGACACAAAAAGAGGAGAGAGGGAGGAGAATAAATGAGGTTTTCCTCTATTTGAGGCGTCGGAAATGGCGGGTCTGCCAATAGAAAGAACTCCTCCGAATGCTGACATCTCTCCCCTTGAAATAAATCTAGCGCATCTCTCACGTCTCGAACTCAACATTTCGAGCAGAATATGAATAATGAAGACTCAGAGGGGGAGGAAAGGGGAGAAGGAATCCACTATTCCTCGTCATCGTTGAGAGAGAACCTCGGGATTGGGAAGGAGGGAGATAAAGTGATATCGGGAATTGCGAAAGGAGCAATGGGCATGAGTACCGCGTGTAGAGTTTTATGTTTTCGCAACTCTCGAGATCTAATTTTCATTCCTCGGAAAGGTCAAAGATCACCTCAAGATAATCAAAGTCGATGTGGTCGATTGCCCACGTCATCCACAGTAGGAGAACCTGCAAGGATCGAAGCTACAGTAATTACATCCGTATCCGAATCTCACACCCAACAGACTTCACCATACCTCGACGTGCGGTCGTATGCTCTCTGGCCACTGGAACTCTGCCAATCGAGTCATCGCTGATGCCACCGCCTCCGACATCTTTTATCGTTCCGCGGCTATCGATCGATTCCGAAGGACCGTCGGCAATTATCGATCGTCCGCCAGGGCACCCGTGCACGCGACTACCGTACCCGAGAGATGGGGTGAGGGGATGGAGGGGGCAGAAGGGGGAAGAGGGAGGGGAAATAGTCTGCAACTTCTTTTATTCATTTCCGATTCGATGCACGATAGAAGGAATACTGTCGATTGAGGTATGCGAGTATGGCAATGAACCAGTGGACATCATAGCGAACAAGTTGTACAAATTCGCTTTATTATTGCAAAGCCTACTCTGGATCTCAACAAGGAACAATGATAACAATCAGGTGATAAAGGATGAAAGAGAAATAGGATGGACACGTGATGGGACCATAGATACCAATCAACAAAATATCTACTATTCTATTCACTACGAAAGGAATTCAGCCAACTACAAATTGTCCGGTTCGAACTCGAAATATTCAACAGAATCATGTTGCAGGGTCTTAAAACCGGGAATTAGGCGCCACTCGACAAAAGACCGGTCGTCTTATTCTAACAAAAAGAGCACGTTGTGAACCCGCCTCGTTGCGCCTTTTAGAGTAACAAGCGAGAGAGTGTTATCAGGTGAGAGTGCGCAGAGAGGCAGTCGGTCGACGAGTGAGCATGCGAAAGGGGGAGAGCGCGCGCTGTTAACTGTCTGCTATTACTACTTACTGCGCAAGGGATCACCTACTTTTGCCTAAATCCTTAGCAAATCCTATAACTGGGGCCGTGGGAGCCGTCTACTGGACCATCATTTGGCCGCAGCGGGAGCGGTGGTGGGTGAGGGCGACGTTTCCTCTCGCCATGCTCCGGTATCGTAGATGGTGACTACCGTGTCGTCCAGATGCAATTTGATCGTCGCTGTTGAGAAAACGCTTTCGGGAGTGTCGCGGACTGCACGGACCTGCAAGATATCCGACTTATTCAGAGGGAGAGGGAAGACAATTAACGTGTCATCTTTCAATATGATATCGATGCAATTTGACCAGCTACTAATGAAATCGTAAGTTATTCACATGGCTCGACATTATCTCACTACGAAGTTAGGATGGAAGGTCAGAATTCAACAAGAGGAGGGAAATTCGCAAAAAATAAGGATCGTCTTAAAATGATTGCAATATTACGAATGTTAGAATATGGTGTACTTTTCACGTTCACATTTAGAAAATGACGCAGAAATGCACATAAAACACAAACATGAGTATATACAAAACCATTGCATTTTGAGCAGAACAATCCAAAGATAAATCCTCTCACCTCCATATATCCGGCTGCCATGCTGCCAGTGACGGGGACCATCAACTGAAATTATCCATTTTTGAAACGATATCAGATAATTTGATAAATAGAAGACTTAGAAGACTTCTTTACATGATAGGAGATATTTTTGTAAATTTACATTATCTCCATTTCTTCTCGCTTTTGTTATCCCTCTATTAGTTTTAATATTTTCCCAATATATTAGTTATCTTCGCCGTTGTATTCCAAATATGTTTCAGTTTCCAAATTTACAAAACGAGAACGTCGATGGAAATCAAATTAACCAAAAGGCAAGACGAACCACCGTACACCTCACCATCAGAGTTGAAGTACCAAATATAAGGTCGTTCTAAAACACATGGTTTGTTGAAAATTCGTTCCAAAAACCACATGGTGTGAGGAGTTTGGCATTTTTTAAATCGAAAATCACATGGTAGACAACTTCTAACGACTAAAAACACATAGTGGGAGTTATTGTACTGTTGGTTTTACGGTACTATTTCAACTGTGCTCACCATACTCTTCGTCTTGTCCACATAATTGTGCAATCGATCGGCCAGATCTACCGTACCCAACTCGATCGGAGTACCCAGTGCTTCCTGCAATGAAGATTACCAATGGAATAAGTCCAGAAAATCTCCCCCCAATGAATACTGATGTTCACAATAAATGATTCATTTTTTAACCAGCGAGAACATCTCTGTGAATCGTTTTCTATCTTCTATGCTGAGATCCATAGAGAAAGGGAATTATGTGCCATAAATTGCTACTGGACGAGTTGCATGGTTGAGATTGTTGCAGGAAAATTCGATAAAGTCTAGCTCACCCTTGCTTTATCGTGATCTGCGATAATCTTCAGACTCTCCGCATAATGGGGCAACGATCGCACCTGAATGATAACTTCATTTGACTTCTAGCATATGTGCTTCCTTTCAACTTCATTCTTACACGTACTTGACACCATTACAACAATGGCCGACTAAATACTGAAACAAAGTCTTCCCTCTTCTATACGAGTATCATTCATGAAAGTCATAAGAGAGGAGTAAAGATATGAGGACCACATATGATTACTGTTATGAACCTTCTTTTGCATGCTCTTCTGGGCGAGATACAACCCCGTCGCCCCGACCAGAAAGCCACCACCAGCGATCTGGATGAGAGTGGAAAGACGAACCTGCACGGATATTGATCTAGCACTTTCGTTGATCTACTCGTCAGTCCAGATTCCAACAATACTGGCACAAGTAGCTATAGGTGAGAACAGTTAGACAAACTTAGGCTGATTGTAAGCAAAAGGGAATGAGTGGAAAACAAAAAGAAACGTGGATTGAGATTGAAGAAAGTGAAAAGATTGACTCACACGATTTAACGAGCCCATTATCTTCGCGAGTAGCAGAGTGGATAGACCGTCCTTAGTCTCCGTGCATTCCCCGTCGCGTGCAACCCTTCTGAGATGGATATCGAGTGAAATCAGAGAGATTGTTTACCACTCAAACACAGAAAACTTAAATTCGGAGCAAAAGCAATGTCAATAACCCTATAAACCGGTATGAAATGCAGCCCAATTGCTAAAAGCTGTTCCGTTTTATCGATTAAGCAAGTCTGAAACAGAAAATTATCACAAAGAATCCAACTATAACGTGAAAACAGAAGAAAGTTTTACAGCCGCGACGCGAGACCTGCGCGCACGGTTGCAAGTTCATAGGTGCGCAGAAATTTTACCCAGTCACATTTATGGAAATTATAGTACCCTGGATTCCTGTTATTTGTTGACACGGAGAATTACAAACAAATTGTTTATTAGCCATTCCGCATTGTCAATATAACCGTAATAGTAGCAAAAATGCACACTGTGATTTCTGGCATGGTCGCGTTATTTGTGAAAACGATCCGAGAAAATTTGAGACATGGCTTACGGTCACAACATCAAGGGTTACAAAGGTACAATTTCAAAACAACAATGATGAGGTAGTAATTAGTCGTAGAGGTTACGGTAGTTAGATTAGTCGCTCTTGTTATCCGGGTAGGTCACTTTGATGGGTTCAGTGGTGTAGTAGGTACGGTGGCGCTTGAACCTGCAATTCATCGATTATTCTTCTAATGCTTGACTACCATAATTCGGAAAATCGTTGCGGGACTCACTTGACTCCATCGAGGAAGGTTCTGTTCGTGCCATGGAGATAATCGAGAATGCCCAGCACTCCGAAGCACTCAGTGAACCTGCAACCATTATCGATTAGTGGTTACGGTATTCAGTTGTCGATCGATGGGTTTCTCCCTTCTCCCCATCATCTGATCCTACACTCTGCTCCTCTTATCACCATCGCATCATCTCATCTCTCTTCTTATCTCGGAATACTTCTCACGACGCACAACGAAAACGTCTCAGAGGTCGTATTGAGCAATAAAGTCAGTGATCAATAAGCCATCCGAGTGTGACTACCGTACTACTCACGCGACATGATGGTGGTCGTGTGCCTCGGCCGACGGATGGAAGGGAAGATGGTAGCCAGAGTGGGATACGGTAGTCGTGAAGAGAGCCATCGTGAACCATGTCCATGCCATGACCACGTGTGATCCCATTACCATTGGGCCTGTAGAGGAATACTGTAGGTTACGGATACGGTAGATATCTAGGTCACACATTGAACGAATGACCTCAGTGTGACTACAGTGTAGTCACACGCTTGAGCTGTTGTTATCACTTTACGTGCAGTTTGCAATTCCAAGAAGTGGAACTGACATTTGATCGACTATTTCGGGATCTTATCTCTCAATGAGCACAAAAGATGCCTCCTACTCTTCCCGTCAGTTACTACTCAGCACACAACTCGATCGTATTCTTTCTCTTGAGATCAAAGATCAAAGTCTCTTACCAGCCATAACGGGAAGGACGTTCGAGAGGGCGTGCTCCAGAGGATGAGCGTAGACACTCGTGATGGCTACAGAGATCAAAGATCAAACTTCATTCTAGGATGAGTTCAAAGATCAAAGATCAAACTTCATTCTAGGATGAGATCAAAGATCAACTCACAGACGGGAGCGGTCCACTCATGGTGGATCTTGTGGACGTACTTGTAGATGCGCGGATGATGGAATGCACTGAAAAGATCAAAGATCAAACTACAAACTACGGAGATCAAAGTTGAACAAACCGATGGGAATAGTAGAATCCGGCTTCTTCAATCAAGACAATTCCGAGGAATTGAATGGCGAGAGAAGCGATGTCGTATCGAGAAGCATCGAAGATGGAAGGAAGAGAGGGAGAGAGATCGATACGACCACTCCTGAACGGGATACTCTTGCTAGGGTACGGTAGTTCGGTAGGTCATTCCCTTGGTCAGATCTCTCACCTGTACATGAGGTATCCGCCCATGGGGCCGATCACGAGAACGTTGAAGGCGATCAGTCGCAGTGCACGCAACCATCGATCGAACGTCACCTAATTAACGGATTCAAGATATTTCCCGGCTCCGGCAATTCTATTTCCCGGTTCTCACCTTCTTGCTGTCTCCGTCCTGGATGCGATACGGCTGCACCCATTCCGGATCCGCGAAATCGAGATAGACGAAGGGAATGTTCGCAACCACATACGAGAAGACTCCTGCAGAGCTGGAATTTAGCGAGAGCCGGAACCGGTGGCTAAAAGACGGTGCTCACCCCAGATGATGGATCCGATGTAGAGAATGAGGAAGTCGTCGCCTTTCGCCGCGGCCGCCACTCGATCCCAGAGGAGAAGGGGAGAGACTGAAAGACGGATACGGTCAGCTACCGTAATCCTACCGTTCCCCACTCCTACCGTAATCAAACTCACGTAGGACGGAGATCCACATAGTGGAGGAGAGTAGCATCCAGAGCAGCATTCTGGATGAGAGAGAGACGCGACTCCTGATGGGAGAGAAGAATGAACAGTGAAAGAGAAGGGAAGATAAGGACGATGAATCTGATTGAGAAGGGAGAGGAGAGGTGAAATGGAGAGAGAGAGGAGGAGTAGAACTGGACTGCTACACTAGAAGGGAGAACTGATTACTGACGAGGGGGCAACTACATTCTAGGCAAGATTAGTGTCAAAACAACCTAGGAACGAGTGAGGAACGAAAGGAAACACTCCTTATTTGACACACTATCTCGCTTTCTCTGACCATTGAGAGATTAGAGGAATCGAGGAGAGTCCAATACAATCACAAGGGATCTTCGATCAGGGAGGGGATTGGCGTCAGAAATCAGAACGAAATGGACGTAACAACGTGAGAAAAGCGAACAAACAAAAAGTTAGCTGGGTGAGGTCAAAGGTTCATCCCACAACGGAACAGGGGTAGATCAAAGAGATTGAAATGTCACGTAGACCGAGGGTGAGAGTGGAGGGAGAAGCACGATATCTCGTTGGGAATTCCCTTGTGAATAAATGACTATCTCTGCATCGATATCAGTGCCCATGCAAAGGTGGAGACTACACTCCATTCTAGGATGGAGATTTACATGAACAAAGATGCGAAAAGACAGGCACTGAGCCTCGGGACATGAAAAAAGGTGACTGGAATAGGTTGAAAGAGTGGGGTAAAGGGCAGAGGAACTCTGTTAGAGATCGCGAGTGGGCAGAGAAAGACGAGAGAGAAGGAGGAACGAGGAAAGGCAGACTAGAATCTAGTGAATGATGTTATGAAAGGGTCGAGCGATGAGAAGATGAGAAGAGAAGGGAGGAGAGAGGAGAGGGGGAGGGGGGAGGGGGTTCACCTACTCTTTGAGGATCAAAGTACCAATGAGCTAAAGGGATCTTCCCATCGAACAGTTCCACTCTTTCGAATGAGCCACTCCCAAAATGATCAGAGAGAATGAAGAGAGGAGAAGGACGGGAATAGATGCACTACACTTTCAGATCTAAAGTAACAAAGTCGCATCACATTCTTCCATCCAATCAGTAAGGTTTCAATGATCAAAGCTGAGAAATTGCAGATTCTTTCCCATCTCCTTTGCTCCATTCTACTTTTGCACAGAGCAAAATTCTTGCGAGAATGAGATTAGTACATGTAATGGGACATGGAAGTACATTCACTGCATCGCATCATCGAATCTAAATCGGAGATTTACTTATGCTTCATACTTCAGTTTTAGTTGCAATATCTGAAATGGTAGTCTTCTTGCTTCGATGGACAGTTTGAATAACACCGATCTCACGACTTTATCCCTCCTTTATTCAATCTCCCAATTACTTGGACACACAACCGGGATCTCTCTCTGGACTCTCTCGCTTTCGAGCACTCTCTCGTCTGCTCTAGTCGAAGAGAGAACACTCGAATGCGAGAGAACGGGGAGTCGTGAAGGGAGAAGAAGAAAAGAAAGTCAGTTAGCGATGGAAAATGTTGTATGCTGGATTACTATGAGATTACTGTAGTTATAGATAATGAAACTGTAGTAGATGGAAGGAAGGGGTGCAAAGGGGGGATATGCACTTCGACAGGGGGGAGTACAGTATACGGGGAAGGACTACGGTAGGTTGTCTCTCTGACTGCACTCCAATCCTAGATACGGTGGAAGTTACATTGTGGCATACGATAAAAAGTTGGTATATTGATCGGTTAACGGTGGATCGGTCAGGGGCGGAGTCTGGATGAGGAGGAGGGGCGTGGTCTAGGAGTGGGCGTGGTCTAGTTCATGCAGCAATACTTCTTGAGATGGCTGTAGCTGCAGCGGTTAGTGCAGCACTCTGTCGCCAGACCCGCCTACAAATATTTACCCTTTAACATTTCGATTCTGGAGGACGGAAACGTTTTCAATTCCTTCAATACAATCTACTTGAGTAATAACTATGAAACCTAATTGAAATCTGTCTCTATCAGCTCAGAATCTTTGCAACGAAATGAAAAGTGAAGTTGATGTTTGATCTCTGCTCACCTCTCTCTTCACAGCTCGATGCACCTCGTAGTACTCGGGATCAGACATTGGCACCACTGAAAGGATGGCCGGAATCACGGATCCTGGAAGGGGGCGGGGCCTAGTATCGATTGATCTCCTCTTAGGGTACCGTATCCCTTCTCCACTTACTCTTGGGGGAGTCGACGTAGGCTCCGCAGAGTTGGCCCGAGCACACGGCCAACAACGTCTTCGTGAGCTTCGACCCGCACAGTCGCATGCTTCCCTGGTCATTTGAATATTTGAATCTCCCGCCCTTTTCTCACAACTTTCGCAATTTTCGACAGGATCCTGTAGACGATTTTGAGATTCTGATTAAATCGTGGCGAGAAGTTCAAATTTACCTCGGATTTGGGTACATTGGCCAACAGGAGGAGGGCAAGCAGCGCGAGCACTGCGGGTCTGCAATTTGAATTTTATTCCTTCCCGCCATCAATTTGATTTTTTCGGAAGACTAGACACTTTTGTGTTGAAGGGTTTCCTTCGTCTTCTTCCCCACCCTCTCACTCCTCTCTCATTCACATGATGACATGTCCGAAGGAAGGCTTCTCTTCTTTCACACTAGACATGACTCAGCTCGTGACTACCGTAATCTAACCCCTTCCCTTTAGTTTGTGAATCGTCGTGGGATCTAGAATCACACACGAAAGACCACTATCATCACTCGAGCAACTCCGCAACTCTGGGTATCAAACTGCCAATTTGTAAGTATTGAATCTACGGCGCAAACTTTTTCGAAATATCGATTATTCGAAAATGTTTCATCTTAAAAAGAGTCTTCATTGTAAATGAGCCCTCAGAACAAGAGAATGATGAGGGGGAAGATGCACAACGAGGCTAATTGTGATGAGAATAGCAGTAGCAGCAACTGTTGTCGACGTTTCCCAATTTGGCTCACGCAATGGAAATTTTGACGTGACGACGTTTAACAATAGCCACACCACACTACACTCTACCGTACCTGACTGAGGGCAGGAACGAGATTCTGTGCGAGGAGAATACGGTAGTGGAGGCGGAAGACATGATGTGTGTTTACCCTGAATCAGGAAGATATTAGAGATACGAAGGGGTCCTGGGAAGCAATGGAAACGCGATGCGAGAGTGATATGAAACCAGACTGGAAAGGCGTCATACAATCATGAGATCAGCCACTACAAACGGGTGGATATCGAGGAAGGAAAGACGGAAATTGGTCTAGCCACCTAGAGAGGCCATTGGTTTTCAGTGGAGATCGGGATCTCATTCTAGAATCATCCTAGACACAAAGGGAAGGGGATCTAGAGGGCGGGAGTGTTCTTTCATCCCCTTCTCAATGTTGCCTTTAGATGGACGGAAGTAGGCAGTTTGAGTGAACAATGAACAACGAGATTGAGCCTATTTTAGACGAGAAGGAAACATTTTCAGGCCTGAAAACCTTCGAATTCGTACGAGAAACCGGCGAAACTCATGTAGAAGCTGCATGTGATTACCGAGAAATTGGAGAAAAGGAGGAAACGAGCCTACGCATTTGGTGATAAGTGAGGGGTTACCGTACATCCTCTCAGTTCTCCATTCAATCTCGCTTTCTCTCACAACTACCCTCTCAATCTAGCCTTGTATCTCGATGTGAGTTCACGAAATCATTCGAAACGTCTCCCAAGAGACATCTCACGTTATCGAGATGAATTGTGGTATTGATCACTCGAAGGAGGAGGATACTCAGACACACAAAACAGAGGATTTGCATCTTCACTAATGAACAACTGAAGCCATAGATGCAGTTGGAAATCTTCTGTGCCGAAGATTGTACATTGAAAGACATGTGAGTAGGAGGAAGATGTGAAATGATGACGAAGCTACATTGCGACAAATGAAGAGATGCAATCAGTGAGAACGGGAAGTTGCTTCTTCAATGATCTACATACTATCTATTTACTAGATATTTCGAAATATTATTGTATCTGACTGGCGACAAAATGGATTGTCAAACATCACTTAAAGCCTGACACAAAATTGACGAACGGAAGCAGGATTCTCGAAGCACGCGAGCGATTTTCGGGCATTACCGGCGTGAAAAAGTATGAATTGACTGGCCATCCCATGACTTCTCCCCTCCCTCTACGTGACTCGACCAGTGGCCGTTTCGAAACTGCCGTCCGACGCAATTTGATGTTTACCCCCGCCTACCCCTCAACTGTTTCGAGAATCCCCACATCCAAATAGGGCCAATTAGTCGCAGTCGAGAGGGAGTTCGAGGAGAACAAAGAGAGGAGGAGGAGGAGGGAAATTACGTGAATTCCACCATTTCCTCCAGTCTCTTCCCATTCCCATTGCCTGCAGACACAAATGAAGGAGCGAATTAGAGAGATCTAAGATCGTCTCTCAAACATTCTTCGAACTCCGCCCACTCAAGTCAATCCAGAGATATGTTTACGACGCGCATTCTCATTCCCTTCTTCAGACTACAAAAGACCAAACGAAAAATGGTGGAAATGACGACAGAGAAGCGCCCACTGATCGGTTTACTTGGCTTAGACGAGTATGTTATAGATCATCGAGAGATGAGACTGCATTACACACGTACGCCAAAACAATGAATGAAAATCAGTCCCAAGGCGGCAATTTGCAGTGAGACTGATGTCAAACAGGAGTATAAAGGGGGAGGAGAAAAACGAGGAAAGGTCGTCTGATGATGAGACATCTAAGACGATTCCGATAAGGTCGTCCACTCAAGTCAATCCAGCCTCATCACTGCGACAGAAAAAGAAACAGATTGGATTGAGGACGGAGGAGGAAGTGGATTGTCTGGAGGAGACTTCCTCCTCTTTCAACCAAGTGGATTCAGATGGACTACAGTCTCAGAGTACGTCTCTTCATTCCAACGTCGTCAGAACGACGAGAGACTACGGGAAATGAGGAGACGTCATCTGCACCTATCAGAATCAGACAATAGACAGTCCTCAACGAGCCACTCGTCGACACTAAAGTGGGAAGGGAGCGAGAGAATGAGAGGGAAGCGCAGCTCATAATTGGGACGACGGTTATTCGACACTTTCAATCCCCTTCGACTCTCCTGTTTTCCCCTCCTTCCTCGTCGATCAGAGAAGACGAGAGATCGGGCGAAAGGGAGAGAATCAGAGTAACGACAGATGCTCACACCCCCATTTACGGTCGAATTTCAACTTGGACGTATGAGTATCTGAATCCGGACTGGCTAAGCTGCTATAATTACCTAATGATGACGTAGTAGTGACGATTAGTATGGTGTGAAAGTGAGAAGGGAAGGAGAGGATGACATGAGCAGAATGGTGGAATGCTCTCCTCCATTCTCAAGGGATCGACTACGATTACTAGTACAGATTCAGAAGGACGACGGGGTCTGTCCCAACCAGTCCTCGTCTCGTTCCCCTGTACCGAAGGACATCAAATGGGGATGAGGGGGCGAAAATCCTGCACGGAAGCAACCTAATCCCCTCTAAGTTTCAGCGAATTTGGATGCTCAAAAGTGGAGAGCCTTAGAAGGTTGTCAGGTATGCATGGCGCGTCTGAACTATCTTTAGACTGGGGATTCCCCGAATTCTGTCGAAGGAGAGAGTAGGAACACTTCATCCTCAACGGAAGTGGAGTTGAAACTGGAGAATGGAACCGAGTACAATGGGGTGTTATTCAAGTATTTCACTCGAGGGCGTTGTTGCAAATTCCGCCCACTTTCTCCGCCGAAAAATGGCGAATACAAATGTTGAACCAGGTCGAAAAAGATGCGAAAAATTATCTGCCTGTTCAGTGGCATTGAATATTCGTCATTTTGAATGGGAATCGTTAGCAGAAGAAACGAAGATTTATTCGATCAGCATGGAAAACTCATGAGAAAATGAGTTGAATTGCGCACGAATCTCACGAATACTGTAGTCGACGACAATTTATGCTCATAAACAACCTCCTTTGTTTTCCGACTCTGAGGAGGGAAAAACGTAATCAACGGGGTTGTATCTATGCAATGCGTTGGCTGACTCCTCCCTTCCTATGTTGCTTCTGCAGTTTATTTAGTCTTACTTATTAATGATTTGCAAACAGAAGACCGCGTGTTTGGAGTGTCTCTCTTCTCTCTTCGTGCTCTCTTCCTGTCCGAGAAACGAGAGAGCACGCGAAACGAGGAGAGTACTCGCATGAGGGTGGGAAAGCTACAGAAGCAGCGTGAAAATGACGAGGAGGAGTGCGAGCTCAGGCCATGTATCCAGGGAGAATCACGTGAACAGTCCATGCGATTATTTTTGAAAGAGACGGTTTCCGTTTGGGATGCTTCGAAAATAGTTGAAAACACGAATTCCCATTGCTAAAAACAGTCCCGATCTTAGCTAAGTAACTAGATCAACGGGAGAAGGGAAGAATCTACTAATTCGAATGAGTAGTCGGTGTATGGATTAGGAGTCGTCCGGAAGAGAGACTTCTCTTCTTCCCGTGCAACATTCTTTCCATTCCATCCATTTGCGCAATGCGCTTACTCGGAAGATTTCTCCTCCTGTTCTTGGGATTCGATGAGTAACTCTAATCGATTGCTTGGAATCCTTCGAGCATTTTTCTCTAGTAAAAATCTGCTGGAATTTACGATGAGGATGCGCAAGAATATGTTTCACTCATTCCTGAATAGGAAATGATACGGGTCAAGGAGAATGATGGGAAGACTTCCTTCACGAGAACTACTGATCTACAAAACTTGCGACGTTTAACTGGCTCAGTTTAGCACCTGTTGCAAAACCCCCTCGAACTCTAGAACTACCGATCAAAATGACGCCGAAAAGGCGTGAAGTGCAAGAGAAAAACGATGAATGGGGAAGAATAACCTCCGAGAAAAGAGGAGTGGAAACAAAGGGGAAAAGGGGCAAGTTTCCATGTGGGAAGGAGGCGTACGAATCGGGAATGAGTAGGCCTAGCCAGCAGAAGAAACAATCAAAACACATGGGAGATCTATGGGATTGGTGGGTCGAACCAGGGAAGGGGCGGGGCTGAGATGGGTCTGGAGGGGAAGAGACAAAGCTGTATCAATCTCCCATCTACACATTTGCATACTACTGTCCAGTAGAGTTAGATAGTAGGAGACTGAAGGGAGAGAGAGAGATGACTGCAGGGGTGACTGATACTCTCTTCGTTCTACGTGATCACTCGCCAGTCAGACAGAACGAGAGAGTGGGTGAATAGGAGAGAGTCAGACCATCGGTGTCATCCTCTCCTATCCCCCCCTTCACATCTGGTAACCTACACTTTTTGCAGACAGTTTTTATCTGTTTTGCGGACGAATTTGGAACAAAGAAGGATGGAAGATGGAGGGAAAGTTAACAGATGGAAGGGTCTAGTTTGAATGGATTACCGTAGTCTGGACTGGCATCCCAAGAAAATGAGATCGTATTGAGTTTATTTCGAGAGCCGAATGATGAATATTCATGGATTCAGTAGCTAGGATACATGGGATCAGGAGACAGTTGAGCAGTGAAATGGTGCAGAGATGCACGATTCCGCAGCCAATGTTTCTAATGCCGCTGCGATAAGAGTGTAGTCTAGACGGATATTTCTCGTGATCTCGGAAAGGGGAAATTTCCATGGAAATGGATACGATAAGAAGTGATAAAAAGACGAGGAAATAACAAGTGGAGACGGGTCTCCAGTCAGGATTTTCGCCCTTTTGATTCGAAGAATCGTTGAAGGAAGTCACGATTGTGAATTGGATACTGTTACTAAATGAGGAAGTGAGAGAAAGAGACAGAGGATGCTTCGAGTGACTAAAGTGAGAATGAAGAGGATGAGGAGGAATATGCGGCAGAATATCTTCAATCTCAGTCGGACAACTCATAATCTAAGATCTAATCAGAGCCATTTCCCCCTAATCTTTTAGCCTGTTTTCGTTGTAGTTCTGCGTGCGATTCGTCATTTTGTACGAGAAAAATTTACACTCGTAAATGCATGGAATTAGCATCAGAAGGAAAGATCGACTGTGAAACGAACGAAGAAAACACTGCTCAAACAACTTTAAAATTCCGAGAAACTAGCAGTTTCCGGCAATTTAGAGGTCAAATGTTCGTTGATTGTTTTGAAAAAAGAGGAGGAGCTTTTGCGTGCAAGATTAATTGCGAGATTTGTTCAGTTGCTGAAGAAGAAGAAGAGGCTAGATACTCGAAAGTGATGTGATGTCGACAGAAAAGGGACGATGAGACGTTGCAAAACCTTGTGGTGATACCCTAGAGAACAGCAATCAGACTCATCATACCTATTCTCAGCAGGAAAGATGCTCGATTGGTACGAAAACGCTCATTTCTCGTCTGAGAGTAACACTTTCTCTTCTAAGTAATTGTTATCTACGTGGATAGAATCAATCTCAGAGAGACCGTGAGAACGAAAACTCAAATGGTGAAATGAGCAAAAGAAGGAACGACCGAGGTGAAGTACTGCATCTGATGCATTGAGACATTAGCTCAAAGTCAGATTTGAAGAAGTCTCAAAAGTGCTGAGAATTCGACACAAAGTCGAATTGTGGATCAGAATCATGTGCCAGTGCACACAATGGAATCGAACTAAGGAATGAATGGATTCTATGCAATGGAGAAGAACAGAAGAAGAAGGGACGAAAGCACGTAGATTCCTCTTCCTTCTCCCTGCTTCCTCCTCCTCTCCTCCTCTTCGAGGGAGTGAGAAGAAGGAAGAGAGACGCCCCCTTCTCAATCCAATCTCACTAAGAACAGTGAACGACAGTGCTACATTAGTGGAATGAGGAAGATACGGATTATTCATGAGAATGAGTCTTTTTACGTCGCCGCGACTCGGATTCCACTGAGACTGCTACAGGGAGAGAATAAATTAGAGGATGGAAGTGAAAAACAACTTGGAGGTCAGAAGGTCAAAGGAGGAAAGGTGTGGATTGTACTGCATAGAGAGACCTCGAATGATTACCTCGAGACAGGATTGAAGGTTATCATCTGTTCCCTTCCTCTTATCTCCTCCATCTTCCTCCATTATCCGCCCTCGTGCAATCTCTGTACTCAATTGTGAAATAGACTGAAATCTGGAGGATCTTTGGATTCCTTTCGACTGGTGGATACGCAACGTAAGCACTTGAATCCATCTCCAGTTTCTACTACATGCCGTTGTTAATGCAAGCAGCTTCGAGATAGGGACATCCCTCTCTCTAAAAGAAATTCGAAACGAATGAAGGGTTGAATAATAAAAAAAATCTAAGTAATAACTGTAAGATACAACTTCTGATGATTGGACCACTTTTCTTTGTGTAAATGACTTCTTCTCGACGATCATCGCAGACATTTTCGATCAAATTTCATACCGACCACTAATTGGACTGCCCATATTCCGAAATAGGCGAAATTCGATGATGGAAAACGAATGCGGATCATTAGTCAGCCGACTAAAATAGAAGCAAAACTATCTGAAGAGAGTGGGATTCGAACCCACGCCTCCGAAGAGACTGGTGCCTTAAACCAGCGCCTTAGACCGCTCGGCCATCTCTCCATGTCGTTAAACGCATCATGTATGCGTTATCCCCCGTGTGAACGGGGACGGCGTTACACACACTATTTTAACTAGCAGATGAGGGGGGACAATCGATTGCACTCGATGAGGATAATTCTGTGATAAATTCCGTTGACCCACACCATTCGCAGCAGAATTGCTTATCAGCTACATACGTCGGAGGTGTTTCTCTGCTCGATTCTCTACTCTACTCTTAGCGAAAATGAGATGGAAGACATTTGATCAGATCTAAAAGTAAGACATTTCTGCAGAATATTGAAACTTGTTAATTGCAGAACCCTCGAAACTCGCTAGAAACTTTAGTGGAAACTCACTTCCAAGTTAAGATTAGCATCAGTCACACTAGAGATGCGAATTTGAAACGTTCTTCAGCAGTCTTTCGATGGTTATCTCGTAACTCTTTCGGTGCACAGTTACTCCTTCCTCCTTCTTTCCTTCATCACTTCCCTTCCCCTCTCTCTGCCCTCTCCTCCCTCTCCTAACTGATCTTCGCTTTTACCATTCCTCCCATTCCCCTCCTCTTCTTCCTTTGTGATGCAGACAAATTCGTGGTGTTCGCAAGTCTTCTACACCTTCCTATCTAAATATTGGCCACTCTCTCCATTTCGCGTGCTCTCTCATCTTCTTTTTATGATGCAGTTTCTGTACACTGGAACAATCCTTGATTCTGCTGATTCAGCCATAGCAAAGTGTTGTCTTCAGCACAGCTTTTGACTCTTCGTTCATTTCTTCCTTCTGATCTCTGGCTTATTCTTCCCATCGATTCTCTCAGAACGTGAAACGCTAATTTGATTAGCTAAGGTCGACGTAATGGTGTTCGACAGCTGGAACCTCGCTATCAACTTCATGAATCTTCGAATCAGAGAAAGAAACTATCGAATGTCTTTTTGTTCTTTCGAAACTGCCTTGATCAGACGAGCAATTGTTCTAAGAAAGTAGAAAAAGTAACTCGATCCACCAGTTTTATCAGTTGACCTTGCGTACGATCGGATACAATCTCTTTACTGATCTTTCGAGAGGTTCTCGATCGTAGGGAATACCCAGGCAAATAATCTCACACGTGATTCGCCTTATTAGAATTGAATGAAAACCTGGCATGACCGCCTTGGAAAGTGCAAATTCTCTGATTCGATTATACTTCTTTTCATCACTTGTTCCATCTTCTTCTCTTCTCATTTTCTCATCATGATTCACACTATTTCAGCATAAAACATCGCTCATTTTCATTGATCCTCACTTTTTGCTCCGCTTTGTTTTTCTACAACTCCTTTTTGATTCATCCATTTCAGCTTTTAATGACAGTGAACTACAATCTTCTCGTCTCAAATTCCAGTCCATGGTCCTTGTTCAAGTTACTCATTCGGTGAGAGGTTTATCAAGTAGACCAAAAACTAAAGATCAAAGATCAGATGGAAGGGATCGATCTGGAAGGCCGTGTGGTTGGAGTATCTCGTATGGTTGATCTGTTTCTTCATCGTATCGGCCATCTTCCGATACGCTCTTCCCATTGAACAGAAGAAGTGAGAGATTCATTCAATTGCAGAGAAGATTATCTCTTGAATGATCGTAGAGATAAGATAGAGCTAGAGAAAGAGCTATGTAATTGCCAATCATTATTCTACATTCTACACAACGAGAAGAAATTTGGATAGAAAAATTCTTGAAAGAAGATTTACCGTTGGCCATCTGATTCATCGATATTTCTATGGAATTTCACTGACTAAATTTGATGGTTCTCTAGTTGGCGAGCCTTTTCTGAGCAATTGTTCTACCAAACGTTCTTCCAACTGTTAGCAGTAATCCATCGAAATGAGTCACACAGCTGATTTACTGATTGGAAAGTGAATCTCCCATGAGAGTGAATGAATCTCTCATCTAGTTTGGCCAATGGCTCGCCTCTTCCCATCTTATAAAATCGCCCATTTATCCACGTCCAAATCGCCGAATTTCGTTCCGTTGTGAATAACTTTCAATGTACAATGAATCGGGAGATCAAAGGAGGAATTGTTGAAAGATTCTAATGATGATACTTACAGCATCTTCACTCATGTCGCGAAATACATTGATGAGAAGATCAAATATGTTCCCATGGACTTCATGTTGGGTCAGTTTACATTTCCAGCAAACAGCTCATTTACATATCAACTTCTTTTCACTAATATTGTTCACACTAGCGCTTCGAATGTGAAGAGCGAAGAACGTAGATAAGTGGAATTTGCAGGATTCTTCGTTACAATCGTCGTCAATCGATGGGGAATCATCTTCCAGAATATCGGAATTCTCGATAAGTGAGCATTCTATTACTTTGCAGAAGTTGCATCATTCTTGATTCTAAGATCACCCCAGAACTATTCATGATTCATCTCCTTTCCCACGCTAACATCCACACGAGTTCAAACAGCCCTTTTCCACGTCAAAATTCTGCTTTTCACATCGGTCGGCCTAGAAATGAAGCACGTTGATAACCCCCATTGAATCGTCGTGTTTGTCCTTCCCCGTCTACCGAATAGAGAGGGGTTACCTTCGAAGATTCTGAGAGAGGAAAGGACCAGAAAGATGACGAATCACGATTTCTTGCAAAAAGTGGTCGATAACTGGACCATTGCAGTGTATCTCTCATGACTGCAGCTCATGTGAATGGGAAGACAGTGGAAGCGAGAATGATACGACGAAATATCGTACGGTGCGTGCACTTACTGCAGTTAGCGACTTCGCCGAAACTTGGTCATTTCCAGCATAGACTTTCGATGGTCGCTAACCACCATAAGTGTGCAGGTACTGCGTCCTCGCCCAGTGCATCGTCTTCCGTGATATCTCGATGCAGGTGCGCAAGCGATTCCCGACGCTGGATACGGTGGTGGTGGGAAGTGAGTGGCGCCGTGGTGTGGCGTGCGATTTATAAATGGTCGCCCTGTCGAAATTTGAGTGGATTACAGGACTGATGATGCCTCACGAAAAGGAGCGATTCGAGAGTATCGATGATAAGTACGCCAAGCATTGGATGCCATTCCAGGTGAGATCATTCTGCTTAGCCAAAGACCAAAGATCAACCATTCAGTGGGCGATTTCTCTTGCCAACTACGCTCGTCGCAAGGAACTCGTCGATTCGGAGATTCGTGTGGATACTCTCATCAATGTATGTTTCATGCCCGCTCCGAGAAATGGTTGGAAACAATATTCTGTTTGTATAAATATTCTGTTCAGGAGATCAAGACATTCCGTACTCAAATGGCGACACTTCGTAACTACGATTGGGTTCCTCTTCCCATTATGTACCCTCAATTGGTCGTCCTCGCTGTTCACACGTGAGAGATCAAAGATCAAAGACTAGAGATCAAATGGAATTTCAGTTACTTCTTTCTCGCTCTCATCTCGCGTCAGTTCGTTGATGAGTCTGTGAGTTCATGAAAATAATCACACCCAGATTTTTTTTAGTGTTTACGAAAATCATGTCGAATTAATCAAAATGAATTAAAGGGGGACAGGCACGAAGCGAGAGAGAGAGTCATCTTAGCCAGAGGGTATATTGCGCGCGCTCTCTCCTTTTCGCACGCTCTCTCGCCATTTCGCACGCTCTCTCGCTCGTTGCCTGCACCGCAGGGTCATTTGGCACACAGCCAATTGATCATAACTCGGTTTGAACTCAAAGTGGTAGTCTGTGAGTTTCGAAAGTGTGATCGGGTAACGCCGACCCATCATCTCACGTCGAGTGCTCAGTTAGCCAGATATTCGTGCCTATCCCCCTTTAAGAACATCATCGATCTCTACTTCCCCATCATGTCCAGTCTCCAGTTCGTCTTCTACATTGGATGGATGAAAGTTAGTCATTCTCATTTTTTTTCGAATCACGGTACTGTCTGACGTCTGACGAAGATCACATTTGCACACTTTCCAGGTAGCGGAAGGGCTTCTCAACCCGATGGGTGAAGGTGAGGCGGAAAGAGAGATCAAAGATCAATCTCCTCATTTCAGATGACGATGACTTCGAGTGCAATTGGCTGTTGGATAGGAATCTAAGGGTATTTATTTCAACACGCGTTTGAAAATAACTGGCGCAACTTTTAAAAAACCGAGTCATTTTCAGATCGGTTTGACGATCGTCGATGAGGGATACGAGATCACACCCGATATGATGCAGGTAGTCTCTTTGTCATGGATTAGATGTTGAACAAGGAGGTAGTTCATAACTGACCTCCACTTCAGGACGATTTCTGGGGAAGTCTCGAACTGAAGCCATTGTATGCGGCAGGAAGCAGAGCAGTCCAATCATTAGAGGGATCAACAGCTAATGTTAAATTGTAAGCACAGCTGCATCTGTTTTCGAATGTCGCATTCCGCACATCTTCATAAATTCCCTTTCCAGACTTCCGCACAACGCCAGTGAAGTCGAGATGTTCCCACTGCAAGACAACGACGAGGTTTGATCTTTGATCTCTGGGGAGTATTTATTAATTTTGCATTTTCCCTCAGGTCTTCGATGATCGTGTTCCACTCGATCGCAGTCTCAATCAACGAAGAGTCTCCATTGTCCATAAAATGAGGTTTGATCTTTGATCTCTGTACCTCAATGGTCTTTCATCTATTTCAGCAACGCGGATCGTCGCAATTCCTCAGTCGATTCTTCTGCCTCGAAGTTCGGAAATCTACGGTGAGACTCATTCAATTGTGTTTCAATTGTAGAATTAATGATTTCAAGTGAATAAGAATTGTCTGAATTGTCATAATTCTGCACAACGACTGATCTTTGATCTTTGCAGTCGTCGAATGTCTGGTTTCCATCTCGGGTCGAAGCCTTCCTCTGCTTCTCTCGGGGATCATCACTTCAATGAGAAGGGCGCGTACCACAATGGTCAGTCGATGAAGTATCTTCTAGTCAATGGCTTCATCTCTCTCAGACATCCACGACGATTGCATCTCCGTCGAGATCGCCCATCCCAATGACATCCACAGTCCCAAGGTTCTTATTTTCACTTTAATTTATTTTTAAAAAGGTAGTAAAATCCAAAATTAAGCGTATCGTCTTCGAGGATTCGCACGGCGAAAGTCTCAAGTTCGACGACAGTTTGAAGAGGGTCAGTTCCGTTTCGGAGAACTTGCAAATAACCTTATGGGTTCTCTTGTCACTAGCTCTCATTCTCTTATTATCTGAGAAAATGAAACGAAAAGGCACATTAATTGTGTTCCCTTGAAGCGGGTGGCCGAATGGTGGACACGGTTCTACTCCCATTCTGCATGGGATCTCAATAAGGTTGCGACTGTTGTGTGCAGTGGGGTCCCGTCATGGTGCTGTGGTGTATCTATTCTCTGGCCTAGACAATAACATAGTCGTCAAGTGTGCACAGAACCCAGCGCTTCGATTGCTACGGTAGAGAAAAGAATAGCAATCTATTCTTCTCAGGCGCAGGAATTGCACAAGAGACACAAATCGGAGGAGATGGGCTCTCATCATGACATCACTTTCGCCACTTCCCACTCTGTATCGAATCCCCATCAGGTAAGATTATTGCTTGTTCTCCTTGGATTTATCATTTACTCACAGTCTTCGTTTTCAGGTCGTTTCTGACACTATCAATGAGGCCGAGGAGAACGATCAGGTACTATTCATCGATGATCTTTGATCTTTGATCTCTCTTTCTAGGTCTCTCGTCATTCTTCGATCGACGTTCCTCGAGAATCGCCAAAGACTAAAGATGATTCAGACGATGAAATGGATCGAAAGGACACTGTTATCAAGAGGATCTAGCCTCCTTTTAGCCTATATTTTCCTTTTCTCCTGATCATTTTGTATTCTTGCCTTCAGGGTACAGGTTATTTTCAGCGTATTATTGATTCATCATATGGTTTTTTCATTGTGTAGCATATCCAAGACAGTGAACATTTTATGCGGTTGTAAGAGTACTGCACAAGAGAAAGGGCCCGTAACGTGGTTATGCAATCTTGAGTGAATTGAGCTGAGGAATTTTGAAATGAATGATGGGGTTTAGAAGTATCTGAAAGCCACTGGGAGAAGGAAGGAGATGAGGAGAGCCTGCAATGGAGAATTTAACGAATTGAAGATCTACATTTACAATTATAAGTTCTCATTCATCACCAACCTTTCCCATGGCTCCTTCAGCAGAATTGCAGAGATCTCCTACACAACAGCACTGACGATTGTCGCCCGTTCCCTTGCAGCCTGTCTCCTGCAAATAGTATTCGTTATCTTAACAGTTTTCACATTTTTACGCTCTCACTTTCTTCCTCGAGATCTCTAGAACCCATCCAGTGACCAGAGCTAATCACTTCCGTGTAGGGTTGGCATTTTGATTCTTGGCCGACCGCTCCCCATCGCGCGGTGAGGAATGGAATGATTCTTCAAAACCGATTCCCTCTTTTTTGCGAAGAATGGAATGATTCTCTCTTAATCGATTCGAAGAATCCTGGATTCTTCAAATTTTCAATAGATTTTTGCCACCAAACCCTGGGTATTTTTCTAATTGAAGAGGCGGGATTTCAAATACAAGGCTTAGATTAGTCCAGGATCCGCTTTAGACTGCTAGGAAGTTCAATAGAACCATTCTCATACATGCCTATACATAGGGTATATGCGAAAAGAATGGGCAAAAAAGGACGAAAAAGTTGTTTGAGGCCGTATCCACCCCCTTCTTTGGCATGATTTCCCTAGAAATTGATGATGAGAACAGTCAGTAAAGTATTGGATAATACGACACGAATTTTTCAAAATTGAGCTAGAGGCCTGAAATTTCGAATGTGCATTCTACTATGGATGGAGAGACCATCCTCCAAATTTCATATAAAAATATGTATTTTAAATAAAGTTATGGCTCGAAGAATCCTGGATTCTCAGAATCGAGGATTCTCAGAATCACCGATTCTCAGAATCAAACCGCTCCGAATGAGAGGGAATCAAAAGTGTCTGAGAATCATTGAAGAATCAAATCGCCAACCCTACTTCCGTGTGATCCACTGTTCTACCTCCATCCAGACCACCCCCTGTCTCCCCCTCCCTCTCCCTCCCTTCTTCTCCTCATTGTCAATCACTTCTCCATGATTCTGTTTGCCCAAGTGATCACTGCCCGTGCGAGTTCCGTGAAAGTGGCAAAAACCTCCACGAGAAGTGGATTAGAGACAGGATTGAGTATGTTTCAGCGTCTCCAGGTAAATGAAAAATTGGTAAACTCACAAAGCAAGTGCCGACATTTCCGCAGGTTCTTGTCTCAGTGTAGCTCATATCTCCCCTCACACTCCTCTCGATGTACGATTTGAAGCAGAAGGATGCAGAGGGACAGTTAACTGCAATTTGATTTTACTATTCTCGAAAATAGCACAATTGTGATTCCGCTACCAAACAGGATGACAGGAATCAACCCGATGCCTCTCAATGGTTCAACCAGTGGGCCGAAGATCGTCCCCCTTTGTCTTTGCCGGCAAACAGAAGGAAATGGGAAGGAACAACACGCGATCGAGTGATCAAGTGGCATCGTCCAGTGACTGAGCTAAGAGTGCTCGACCACTTGTTCATTCTATCTAGCCAATACAATCGACGATTGAAAGCCCTATTCAAACTCTTGCTAATTCTTGCTTGACTAAAGACCACGGAAACAAAAACAGAGATGAGCAAAACACCTTCTCAAATGTCCACGAGTATCAGATGAAAGGCACGTATTCCTCTGTTTTCCATATGAGTCAACTTCCAAAGGTCTCATAATCTTCTGTCCCTTGGTTGTTTCCCCTGGGGGATCTTCGAAACTTGTGATATTTGTCATCTCGCTTGAGAGCCCCTCTCTACTGCTGATGGGTATGGATAAGGAGAAGTAGCTCATAAGAGGGCGATTTATACACAGAAAGACACTTGAGGTGGATGGGATAAGGAAGATGCTTGTTGACAGATCATCGTACTACTGGCAGCAATCTTATTCATTTGGAACCAAGAGCCAAGTTTGGCTGGCGACCCAGAATGGGAGAAACGAAGTGAAACTGACCGATAACCATCTGAGAACTGGGGCCGGGCACTGTATTCTGAGAGGAATAACAGCGAATGGCGAAGGAAACGGAGAGAAGAGCGACCAGAGTGAGGATGAGAGTGCGAAGCATGATGGGACTGAATGATAATGAATAAGGAATTTTCGGAATTTGAGAGAGATATTGAAATGGGATCGCGAAGTGATAACTGCCCTCGGGGAAGGTCGAATGAGAGAGACCCCCCAGGAAGCGAGAATCGCCCTTGTACACAAAGAGAAGCGTAAGTAGCCTTCTCTCGGGGGGGGGGGGGGGATCAGTGGTAAGTGACACCCCGCAAGGGGTCACACTGTCACTGACTTGCGCAAGCTTGAATTACGATAGAGAGACCACAGAAGGCTAATTGCCCGAAAACAAGGGAATCATGTGAGCATCTCAGATTGCACTACGAATATAGACGCTTCTTGAGTAGTCTCTTGCTACCAAAAATGTTATTCTGCAGCTCAAAGGAAGTGTGCGAATCATCATCACTAGATAGTTTTAAAAATTCAATTGTGTCTTACAAAATGAAGGGAAACATGGTTATTGTGGAAAATCGGATACTCTGCAGTCTGTAGAAAAAAAAAGATAGTGATATAAATGACAAGTAAAGTACAGTAACATGCGCGAAAATGAGCAGATGATCCATCCATCTATCGAGGGAGGGAGAGGGAGGGGGGGGGGAGAAGGCTGGTTGGAGGTTAGCACACAGAGGAGGAGTCGTCCAATTCTCCTCGATGGGAGTGGCAGAGAGTAAATAGTGAAGGAGATGAGAACTACTCTGCGCCCTCTCCATTCTCAATGCTCTCTCATCTCTCTCTGATCCGTGAGAATAGTAGCAGAAAACGGTACGAGTTGAGTCGGAAGATGAGGTGTTTCGAGAAGGTTGGGGACAATATTTGAGGAGTTTTGTTGACTGGAGGAACATGCGAATAGCACGAGATGATGAAAGGGATTTACTCTTGACTTCCTTTGAGATGGGAATAGCCGTTGAGACTAAAGCTATGGCCAGGTACGTGAATGGTCGCGTCTTCTCCCTCTCTTGGCATCCCTATTACTCATTCCTTCGGTTGAATGGGCAGTTGGCACCTTTCTGTCCCCGCAAGTGGCGATAATTGCCATGAACAAAGGAGAGACACGAAGATACAGGAAGAGGGGTCACTTGGAGACAGGAGAAGGAAGGGGCACAGCAGACTGATGAAAGATAAGATAAGAAAGATGAATGATCATCGATACTATCTATCTACAAGACGTGTGATTCGATAAATTTGAGCACTTGGAAAAAGATGAGCAGGCGCTGATGGAAAAAGTTTGCATCGTTCACTGGCTCTTGACTCTTCGTCACTATATTTTATTCTCATGAATAATAGAGACAGTCGACAGTTCAGTTTCCAAACATGAAGTAATTCTTGATACTTTCAATGGTTTGAAAGGTCGTATCCTTCATTGTCTCATAGGCGCCGCCAATCTTGCCGGTAACTTTGTCAGTTACTTTCTTCAGCCTGTAAAACTCGGTTGTTTACTAGATAGCAGATTAACGTTGTCTCACGGTGATCGTTCATCTATTTTGCCACTTTCCGTCTCGCATCCTCCCCTTCCGAAGTCACTCAACTGAAATGGATACAGATTGTATTCAGTCTTGCTTCTTTATTTCTTTGTATTTTCCTCACATCTTTTAACTAACCTCAACTCCGAGATATTGTCCATGATCTGTGTAGTATTTCATGGCTCGGAAGATATTGTGGAAGTGAATTGAATTCGAGCACGAAGAATCTTCGCCCATTGGTTCACCTGAACAGTCAAGAAGATTAAGAAGATTCAGGCAATTTCTTTTTTAAAAATAGCCCAAGGGAAATAAATCATTGTATTCACGATGGACCTCTGCACACTTTGTAGTTTTCCTTCCCGATTTTGTTCGCCTCCGGGTACCTAAAACTGTCGATTTCAGACAAACTCTTATCTCCTTCTAACCAAATCTCCGTTCCATGATGATAGTATCCACCCTCGACACAATTCTAAATGTGAATCATTAATTCAAAATCATTAATGATTTATTCTTGCCCCATGACCGAACATTCCGTCCTTTCTGCACTTGGGAACGTGCGGAACTGCATCCATTGAATTAACGATGCGGTAACTGGAATACTTCGAATACATAAATTGTATTTTGCATGTAATTCATCTCTCGAAGGCGAACGAACCTCTCAGGTACGAGTCTATCCACATTTCTCGCCAATTCTGCATCTCCCACTCTCGGTTCTCCAAATGTGTACAGTCGAACGTCGGAAGAAGAACGAAGATCTGACGAGAAAACACAATGTTTATGGGTAATGCAACTCTATCTTTATTGGGTAATATGGATCATCAAAATAATTCTTGATTGTCTCACTTATATCAACGATTCTCACTGCAGCGAGAGCAGCGATAGCCCCTCCCAGAGAATGGCCAGTCAGAGAGATCGCATGGTCCTGAGAAGTGAAGGGAATTTAGCATTTCGCTTCTTTTCTCAATGATGAAGACAACCATGTATCGATCATCCAATAGATAGTCCATCACTTTGTGAA
This sequence comes from Pristionchus maxplancki, assembly GCA_900490775.1. Classification (NCBI taxonomy): domain Eukaryota; kingdom Metazoa; phylum Nematoda; class Chromadorea; order Rhabditida; family Neodiplogasteridae; genus Pristionchus; species Pristionchus maxplancki. Next base: position 414,211 of record LS531849.1, read on the forward strand.
ACGTGAGCATATGAGCAGTGAGAAAGTATCGATTAATCTGAAAGATCGTATATTCCGAGACAAACTGAACAATTGAGGGTATCTAGAGATGATAAAAGGGTATGAAAAAACAAGTTACGTGTCCAAGGGTTTTATTTTCAGCCGTCCTGAATGGCATTTTTGGCAGAATTGAATGAGCGACTTCATTGATGAGCTGTTTCTGAAGGAGAAAGGGGTACATCATGCTATTTTCACCGTTTTAGGATCTATTTTTAAGACTCAAATAATTTCCTCCAACTGAACATGATAATAAATAAAATTCCAAAGACGAGACTGACAATTCCATGTGTTCCTCTGAATGCGATGATTGATTCCTTTTCTCTGACCGAATGAGCTATTAGAATTCCACATGGCTGGTTCAAAACATCACATTCCTCCAACATAATTACATAATTAAAGAAATTGTCTTTAAATCGTATTTGTACTGGACACTTTTCTGACTGAATTCTCTAAATGGAAGTTAAAAGACCCTACCATACATGTAGTCAGATGGATAACCCAGTCCGAATTTTCTTCAGTAGCACTAAAAGTTATCAAGCTCTTTCTCGAATCCTTGTTGATCTCACCGTTTCAAACAATCTTCCGCTCTCTCTCCATACGTCGCAGCAGCAAAATGAGCCAATTGCAATGCCAGAGTCTCGTTGTACTCTGCAGCTGCAGCAGCTGTCGATGCTAAGCAAGAGAAGAAGAGAAGATGAAGAGGCATCGAAGGAAGAGGAGACGGATAGATGCCGATCCTTCACTTTTCTCCTTCCTTTTAGTGTCATTACAATTCTTTCATTCGGTTTTATTGTTCTTTCATTGAATCCATTCAGCAAGAATCTCGTGCTTTCATTCACCCATACATCAATCGACCATTTCTGTTCGTTCTTTCAAACGTTCTCATTCAATTCTACGTGATCGAGAAGATTGGAGGAGAAAGGGACGACCATTTTGGATTGATTTATTATTAGTGGTATGATGAAGGAATGGACCATGGAGATTCATAAATACATAGAGTGAACATTGTAGATCAATAAGATGAGTAGAGAAGAATCGGCCAATCGGATCAGAATGGAATCATGGTTGCAGGTACGGTATCCAATGGGTACTGTAACTGATGGAATGAGCACTGAAGTCTCAACAATTTCTCTGCTCGCAAGTGGGTATTTCACTCGCATTCCTTCTATCCGTACATGATCTATCTAGCTGCTAATTTCGTGAGCAACCTTCACACATTGTTCATCTCGTTCAAGGTAGAGATCTTTTCCTGCTCTCTTCTTTGCACTTTCTGCAAATTCTCCGGTCCAAATGGTTCAATTTGCTTCGAATTGTGCATAGATTTCTTCGAAATTGATCTTGATCAGTGAAGTTCAGCAGGATGAATTGCGTGACTATCGATGGCTTGCGACAACGCGAACTCGTCTTCTCTCTTCCCTTCGGAGTGAGAAGGAGAAAGAGAGGAAGAAGGATGCCGCTGGCGAATATTATCCAGTACACTTCCTCACTCGTCCTTTTCTTTCGAAAGACATCCTCCTCTCTAGTCACAATTCGCCCTCTTTTTGCTCATGTCGATGGTGTTCATCCTGCTTCTTCTCTCTTCATTGATGCAATACACCGACACTTGTCTCCCCACCTCTCCCGCAACCATCCCTGCTCCTCTCAGTGCGTCTTCTGCATAATACAGTACCCATTTTCACAGTGAGCTTGCATGAAAGGGAGCTTCATTATCGTGGTAATGAAGGCGTCAAAAACGTAGACAATCGCATGTGATCATTACTTCAAGGCAATGATATCAAAAGTGTGTCTATCCAGATCTTTATCTGTATGTATCTTGATCGTAGTCCTCCTCTCTTTCAGTCTGCAGTCAATTGTGTCCGACGACTCTTCTCAACCCCACGGGAATGACGATGGACAATCCTTCTGTGGTCGGTGTCTGTGCTGTTCGCACTCTGATCTGCGATGTCGGATATGCGACCACTGCCACTATCACGGTACACTTTCCAATATATTTTTAACTCTTGCGTCCCTCATCTTAGAAAATTAGCAGATAGCCCCTAAAGGTAAAGGTAGATCCCGACTTCGAGACTGGGCTCGCGGGAGGACACTCCTAGGCCAGTATCATTTTTGGGCTAGTTCAGTCTGGAGTGCCACCTTTTTGCCAGTCCTATTTACCTCGTGATCAAGTCACTACCAATTCTCCTTTCGGGCGCCTTGGTGGGGCGGAGGCGATAGCCCCTAGTGTATTATTAATAATGTTTTCTGCCCCCTCATTCGACGTGGGTGGTGTGAGGGCGGAGCTTTGGCAATTTCTCTTCCCATCATTCGATTAGGAGTTGCACTTGATGTATGGGGCGGTTTGGGTATCATCGAATTTGTTGTTTACGCATCCGTGTTGTTTCACTGCTCCTCTAAACCCTTCGATCTCAGTGGAACGGCGTCAACACGATCAACATGGACGCATCGGGCTTCGCTACTCTCGTTGTGACGTGCAATGGAGGGGGAACGGCGTGGGAATACATGGGCACTGCTGTGACTAGTGCTGTGTGCACTATTGTCTAACTGATTAACTAGTTCGATTATTAACTCATTCTAGATACTTCATTTTGTTTCATTCATTGTATCCAATCCATCTCATATCAAAATTGTAACTCATTGTCACGGGACCTGCAGGTAGCACCGGAATGGATTATCCCAGGTCCGAATAAAGATCTCGTTTACTTTGAAGTGGTTGTAGACGTCTCAACAAACGAAAACAATCTACCATCCTCTCCCCCAACCCTCAGCCACTGAACAGGGCTGAATCGACGTCCATTCAGTCCGGTTCAGTTGTCCACAAGAGACCGAATACGCCGTCTTCCTTTCCCTCCCATCCACTGGAAATGTCCCTCTTAGTTCAAGATACAGTGAAAGGAGATCGAAAACAACACTGATCTCTCCCTCCTAATTAGATATCGCAAAGGAGATAAAGAGAGAGCCGAAGGAACTGGTCAGTGCTCTCTCCAAATGGCACAATCTCTCTCGGATCTCCCTCTGGCAATTCTAGGAATGCGATTGATTGCATACTCTGTCACTGCAATCGGGTGATGTCATCGACGGTACGGAAGTCGAGGAAGCATGGGAAATGGATTAGATGCCCTCCACTTCAAATCTGAAATACTGCAGACCACTTCAATCGTAATTCCAATTTCGGCGCAAAGTCAACAGGTTGTTTTAGAGCAAAAGATTAGTAAATTCCAGAACAAGGATTGGCAATGAGTGAACCTCCTTTGAGTGAGCAGAAGAACAAATGGATTTCATTGTCCACTGCACATATTCGGTTCACGTTCAGTCCATCACAGTAAACCCCCCTCCATCTTCGTCACGATGATGCTCTTTCTCCTTCTCCTTTTTTCATCCATGCAATTGGCCGAATCATGTCTGCCATCCTCTCCCTCAACCACTCCTGCACCAATCAGTACGGTTTTCATTGATCATCAAGATAGCACATCCAAAATGAAGGCATTATTGAAAAGTATGTGGAATTCCCTCCTCAGAAGATTCGACTAGCAATAATATCTTGAGAACAGGATTTCTATTACTTCATCGCCTGTAAATTAGTTCCATTCCAGCGTGTGGTTCAATGTGTTCTCCTAGTCTTCTCACCGTGATGTCTCCCATGGGCGACTCTTCCTCCACAGTCAATGGATGCACTCGACGCACCTTCACCTGCATGACCATGCCTCCTCTGTACAACACCGCCGTAATCACGGTACGATGCACGAGATCGGAATCCTCAATGCTAATCTTTGTTTCAGTGGAACTCCGCCAACATGATCAATATGAATCCTTCTGGCGTCGCAACTCTCGTCGTGACATGCAATGCAGCGGGGACGGCATGGGAATTCATGGGAATGCCAGTCACCCAAGCGTCTTGTATGCTTAGTTAGGGAAATTATAAATGTAATACGATACAATCATTGCCCACTACGTGAAACAACACGTCTACAGTCGATAGACATACCTCCTTGCGATGAATACACCGAATACTCTGAATAAATGGCGTTGTATCGTATTCTGCATGATCAATTTTGTTTCTGAGTTCCATGAATAGGATGCATCGATGTGAATGTGTGAATCGCTTCAATTCCTTTTCTTATCGTGAATTCTTTTCTCAGACTAGGGAATACATAGAGATTATTACAACTCAAATTCGCACTTCCTTCTTTGGATGAGGATGGAAAGGAAAAGGCAACATTATCCACTAGACGATCTCACTCAAGGATTACACACAGCATACCCCCCCCCCCCCCTTCGTCACTTTCTTTCGCCTATTAAATGTTGTAGACTGATCCTCGTTTTTATTCTTCGTTCGTTATTGCGAAAAAAGGATTACACAATATATCTAGAAATAAATACGGGAAAAGGCTCGCAAATTTGGGAGCATCAGTGACTGTAGCTAGCTTGGACCCTCTCACTTTCACACTTTGCAGGTGATCAGCTGTGGTGGAGAGAGAGGGGAAGAACTCATAGACCGGTCAGAGAAATGAGGGGGCGAGAAGAAAAAACGAAGAGGAGAGGGAGGATTCACTCTCAATCTCGATTCGCCTATTAATATAAAAACGAGCAGCTTGATTTACGATTAGCCATAGATTGATTAGTTGATTTTATCACGTCGATAGATGTAGACGACAATGCATTAAATGCTTCAGCAACAAGCATTTTCGAATCATGAAAAGGGAAATGGGCTAGTTCGACATCTAATGTCTAGAGGAAAGAGTAAGAATTCCCCGTATTTTCATGACGCCGTATCACAATGGCTCGTTACGGCTAAATACAACTGTCTTTTTGATCTTCGTCCTCGCTGCACTTACGGCTATTCTCCCTCCTCCTGTCCTTGACTCTCCTCCTCAGTGCAGTCCGTGTCGTCCCCCACTGCCTCTCTCTTGCCATCCCTCACTCCTCAATCCTTTATTTTCCCCTCCATCCTTGAAGTGCAGCAGCTTGTTCCTAACCTACGAACTAACGGGTTCCTCGACAGGGGAAGAAGCTATCCCACTTTCAGCTTTTCCCTCTTTATCACTTTCGATATCCATCGAGAGTTCCGCCCACTCTTCCCTTCTCTTCCCACCATGTTTCCTCCTCGATTACTCCTCCCGACTCTCTCACTCCTCATCACACAAGTAATCAACGACGATGCTCCCTGTCATCCCATCCATCACAATTCGTCCTCTCCCGGGTGTCAGAAGATCAATCTCGAAGATGACCGTCTTCGAGTGGACACGAGGAGGGTATTCAAGAGACAGGCTGGAAGGGCCAATCTGGGAGGATGCGAGAATACACAACTGAGTCAGGTGAGTACAGTTTCTAGGGCTTACCTTAGAAATACTATGCTCTTCAGATCATGCAACGTGTATTGGGCCCTCTTCTTTCCCGAAATCGATCGAAGATTGGAGATATTGCGCAGGTTGGTAATTTTCATTAAATTTTACGATAATAAACCGATTTCTCTTCAGATTCTGCAGAAATCAGTGCAACGAGCGACGGGGAAATCGTTTGAGATCATCATGGGAAAGGGCGATATGATGATTGCTTCCCATCAGATGAGCGAGTCAGGAAGTTGCAGGTACTGTTGTGTAGGACTATTGTTGGCATGAATTCTTTGTTTTTGTATTTATTTGCCTGTACACATTCCTCCACAACTTGCCCATTCCAGACTGCGAATCGGAGAATACCACACTACGGTCTACGAGACTCCCATCCAATACGATATCAACAATGTGGAGTTGGAGACTTTTCTGTCAAATATCGATTTCGGAGAGAAACTCGGTGGGTGTGACTTGTGCCTTCATCCTACCCCAACTATCGATTTATTGTTTAGTCTACGATTCACTGTTTGAAACTAGCTTCAACTATGAGTACTAGGCAACTATCTCTTGTATGTATCAATTGTCAATTGCAGGTGGATCTGGTTATCCTGGACAGGAGCCGTTTCCCAGTCTGGTCGACTCCCCAATTGTAATTTCCATCTTGTAATTGTGCCTTTCCTTTCATGACTTTTGGCTTTTAAAGAAGGAGTCCCACGAGGTGGAATGATAGGCTCCCACCACGACTGGATTGCGCCGCCAGTGAAAATACTGTAGGGAAGAGGGTGAGAGAGCGAGAGAGTCAGACAAACAGAGTGCTCCCTCCTCCCCTATCCCTTCCCTTCCCCCTCTTCCCCCCTCCCTTTGCACCGCGCATCTTGATTTTCCCTGCGTTATCGGAAAACTTTGAGCGCACATAACTCGCTTCAAAGTTGGGCTAGATACTTCAAATTTCGGATTTGCACTAGGATTCAAGGGACAAACATGGCTGCGCTTCCAGATTGTCCATGAAAAAACTCGTGGGACGGCTTCTTTAAATTTCATTTATCTTTTCAGCAGAGCCAGTCAGTTGGTAACTCGGTGCAAGGAGGACAGAGTAGTTCTGGACCGGAGGGACCAGCTTCTTCCCAGCAGGGAGGACGGGCGGGTGCGGATCAGACTGGAAGGGCCAATCTGGGAGGATGCGAGAATTCACAGCTTAGTCAGGTTAGTGATACATTGTATGTGCTCATTATCTTGAAATGAAAATAACGAAATTCTATGTTAAAATATCCAGACAAAAACATTCATTCATCCATCTCTCGATAGAACGAATAGAAGAAGCAATATTGCAGACGATGCAACGAGTGATGCGTCCTCTTCTTGCCAGGAATAATATGAGAGTAGGAGACATTGCAAAGGTGAGCGAAGCTATCGATTCAATGTCGGATGTTATCCGATTTTTTCTTCAGATTCTTCAATCGGCAGTGCAGAGGGAGACAGGAAAATCATTCGAAATTATAATGGGAAGAGGAGATATGATGATTTCATCCCATGCAATGAGCGATTCCGGAAGCTGCAGGTTAGCATTTTATTTGCGTTTTGAGGGTTCGAATAGGAGATCTGTTGTGCTTTCACTATTCGAAATCAATCCCGTTTGGCATGGTGCCTAAAAGTGCACGATCGAATTATTATATTTCAGACAGCGAATTGGTGAATTTTACACCCAAGTCTACGAAACTCCCGTCCAATACGATATCACCAATCTGGCACAAGAGCAGATCATGTCGAATATCGATTTCGGAGAGAATCTCGGTTAGTGAGAACCTACCTTGCTCTCCCCTAAACTACGGACCGAAAACTCTAGAATACGAATACATGTAACCTGCAGGTGGCTCTGGATATCCCGGTCAGCAGCCTTTTCCTCATTCTGCGGACCTACCACTTGTAAGTTTCTTAATTTTTATAAACATCATATATGATTGAAATATTTCTGCATGAAAAACATTTCGAGAATGCCGGAAAACCCGGAAAATAGTCGAAAATTCTATATTTTTTTACTAAGAGTGAGACCGGACGTGCAAGTTTGACACAAGCAGCAGAGGGAGATGCGAATGCTCAATCGGATGCATCGGGACAAGCCGATGCCGCCAGAGCTCTCCCCAATGACTGCGGTAATGCAGAACTTGGACAGGTTTGACTACATTTCTGGAGCCTAGTGAGCAGTCACAATTGTGGATTGTACGCTCCTTTCTCCTTTACTGTCTTACAGAAGAAATCAATTGTAGATAATGCAACGGGTCGTCCCTCCTCTGTTGGCCAGAAACAATATGAGGATTGGAGATATTGCTAGGGTAATCTACTGAATTATCGAATGAATTACAGAATTATTAATCATTTTTGCAGGCACTCCAACGAGCAGTGCAGCAGCAGACAGGGAAATCATACGAGATTATAATGGGAAGAGGCGATATGCAGGTGTCTTCTCATCTCATGACTGGAGGATCAAGCTGCAGGTTACAATTTTATTCACTGCGTCCCCCTAGTCCGTTGCTCTCACATGTAATGCCAATCGTCTTGTCTAAATTGATCAAATGAGCAATCACATTCCAGACAGCGAATAGGTGAATACAACACGCAAGTGTACGAGACTCCCGTCCAATACGATATCACCAATCTGGCAGAAGAACAATTCATGTCCACTGTCGATTTCGGAGAGCCCCTTGGTGAGTGCAGTCGAGAATTCTCTCTTTCTCCTCTAAAATCGTCATTTACAAGTCCACTTCCATTCCGAACCAAACAAATTCCTCTCAGAGGAAAAACAAATCTTTCTACTAATAAATCGATTTCAGGTAGCTCTGGATATGAAGGACAATTGTTGTTCCCTCGCTGGATCTACGTAAGTTCCATTACCTAAGGAGATTTTGAGATATCTGAGCAGAACACTTTTTTCGATTACACTTCTGAGAAATATTTCGTTGAATTTTTTAGGAGCCTAATATTTTCCAGGAAAACTTCTACCCTCCCAATTACCCTCCCTACTATCCCCCTTACTATCCCGCCGTCCCTCCTGTCGTTCCCTTGGAGTGTTTCTCTGGTGATTTGATCGTCGAAACGAGCGAAGGACCGAAGCAAATGAGTGAATTGAGAACGGGCGATGAAGTGCTGAGCATCGAAGAGAGTGTCGTGCGTTTATTCAATGGATTATAAGCTACGCTTCCACGAGTATGATCGATAAAATTCTTTCAGCTGTCGTTCTCTCCCATCATCATGTTCCTGCATAGAGATGAAGAGTTACTGGCCGAATTCAACGTCATCACTACGGTATGCACCTGACTCCCATTGCATCTATAAATAGAACCATCAGCTCTACAATGACGTTATTATCTCTCAGGCAAACGGGGAATCAGTGAAACTGACGAACGAGCACCTCATCTACGTGTCCGATTGTGATCCCACGAGTGTGCTGCGACTCGTGAGGTATGAGACTCTCTTTTTCTCCAGCTGTATATCTAGATCAATTCCTGACTGGCCATTTCAGAGCGAAAGAAGTCACTCTCGACCACTGTCTCGTTGCCCTTCAATCTCCCCATCGCTCACTACGAATCGCCCGAGTCACCAATATCACCAAGGTATGATGCAATTCAATCATGAGGTTGCCTTCGTAAGCATTCAGTGGATGCCTCCCCCCCCTCTAGCCTGGCCACAGATACAATCTTCAGTGGTACTCGGAGGGGATCTTCGCTCCTCTCACCTCGACGGGCGACATCATCGTCAACGACGTTCTCTCCTCGTGTCATTCCAATCTCGCAGTGAAGACTCTTCAACAATCCCTCTTCACTGCCTATCGATTCCTCTCCTTCCTCCTCCCTAAAGAAGGCGCTCTTCCTCTCGGTCTCAACTATCTCGCAACTGCACTCGATTTGTTCATTCCCGTGAAGGGAGTTTTAGGCTGAGCCTCGGCTTGAAATCTTGTAGCAATAAGCGTCTTTTCTCACCAAAATAATAATTATAATTTGCTTACTCTTTGATCTCTTCCCCTTTTCATCCCCAATATTCTTTCTGAGAGCAATCCCGATTCGATCAAATCAACGGGATTCCTACATGCAGTCCATTATGCGTTCACATTGTGACACTCCGAGTTCAGATTCCAAGTAGAAAGCTCGATTCCATTCCATCATGTTGTTACAAACCATTATTTTATCACCCTGTTCTGTTTACATTTTTGTAAATATAGATAATAAATAAACAAACATTGAATGTTTTCACCCTGTAAATACAAGGAAGAATCCGATCAGATTTCTCGAGAGGGACAAGTATTTACGTTTGCTCTCTTGCAGTTTATTTCCGTGTGCATATTTGTTCAGTTGTTCAGAATTCTCGATTTCGAATAGATACTTTATCGGTTAATCGTCATTAGATCAGTTCAATTGAATTCATTGCCCATCTAGCAGAATTGTCCCTCGAAGAGAATGTGTCGACCTTTGAAGAGGAAGTAGAGGAAAGGCTTGCGGAACTTCATAGTGACAGTCGGCGTAACGGCGAGAGTGCTTCTGCATCGAATGCGCGAACGAGTAACAGCAGCGGCAACTGTTCCCTCCTCGTTCACCTGAAGAAAATATCGTGTGTGGAACATTCAATTTGACATCTAAATGCAGCAGATTACTTCGATTCTAAACTCTTCCATTTGTTAGTATCGAATGAAGAATCAAGAATCAACTCGAAAAGATGACGAACCTCGATGACTGCCCTGTGGAGAACCGAAGAGATGAACAATTCATTTGCAATCTGAATTTTTTTCATTTTTTTATTGCAATCAGTAGTCGATGAACAGGAGAAACAGTACTCACTCCAGATAGATCAGCTTGCTTATAATCGAACATCTTCGTCACTCCACATTTCTTGAGCGTCGCTTTCCCATCCGTCGAAGATTCAATTTTCCATTTGGGAAGCTCGAGCTAAATTGCTTATTTAGAAAATCGAATGAAATCGAATTGGGACCACGGAACGAGACTAATCAGAGAGTGTGAGAGAGTGTATGAATTGGAGAGAATCAGACTCACATTGATCTTTCCCATTCTCAGATTTTCCTTAGTTTCGTGGATTTTCGAAGCCGTAAGATTGTTTCTCCACTCTTCGAAATTGTCAGAAGAAGGCATCATCACGAGAAGAGAATAGTCCGGATCCTGCGATATGTAATTTAATGATTGGATTGCAAGTAGTTCTATTGCAGCTGGTTGCCAATTTTTCTAAATCATGTAAGGTATAAATAGGAAAAGCGAACTTTGTATTCGAGTGAGATGACGGTGAGGTCGTCGTCGAGATAATGAAGAGATCGAAGAAGGGAAGCACTCATGAATTGCACCTGAATGGAGAAACAAGTCCACAAGAGCTACAAGAAAGAAAGAATATTATTTTGATTCTAGGTACGAAAATGAAAAAAAATCAAACAAAAAATTCCCACGTCTCTATCACCGTTGATCCCATAGAAAGTCAAGATATGAGTAGCATTACGGAGGAATTTAACCTTCCATCCACCCTAAATAGATAGATTAAAAATAGAAAATGAACTCGATTCATTGTCTAAAAATTAGAATTCAAAGATCAAATATCGAACCTTGTAATACACAGCATTGAATAATACTGCGATAGAATTAGCGAAATCGTCTGCAGTCACCAATTCGGGAATCATTCCTTTTGTTAATTCATTCACGAAAGAATTGGCATCCTGAATAAAGTCAGTTATCGATCACTACAGTATCCATCTCAATTTCGTGAATTCTCACTTTCGCGCAATTGTCTCCATCCTTGAAGTCGATTTGCTTACATCTTGCATTGTACAATTTCTCGATGTGAGATTGATATTCCCCATTGAGAGAGAAATTCTGCAAAGATCAAAGATCGAAGATCTTTGACATATAATATATATATAAAACCTTATTTAGATAGACTAGATTTGCAATAGTTGTGGTCACGTCAGAATTTGTCGCCAATAGGGAGCGAGTGAGGGAAGAATAGAGATCAGAAACATCGTTAGGAGAGAGAGCTGAATCGTTTTGTTACTTCGTTGATTCAAATAAGCGATCACTCACTTTTTCCGAGCAATCGAGTTAATTCTCCTTGTGTTTCATTTTTCGCTCCGTCGTTAATAATTGCCAAAGCAGATCCTGAGAACAAACATGTCAAGATGAGGTTGTATTCCTTCACACTAACCGAAAGAAACGGGCGAAATCACGAAGTTTTCGGTTCTCGAAGCAGCTTTGAGAAGGGACAAGGCGAATTCATACGAGGCTTCGAAGGTGAGTTCCAGTGGAGTAACCGGATGCTGAATATTAGTGGATGGAGTGGATGTCTTGTTGTGAAAGCAAATGAATGGATAATAAATTGCGGTGTAGATATGAATGAATAGATACATGGACGGATTTCGACCGTTTTCTCGGTCTATTCGTTTTCCTTTCTTCATTCGAACTCTCACTCTTCGTTCCAACAACACACGTGAGATAAACTATGCCGATGAGGGCTGCAATGAAACATTTCTGGATTGACTTTGGCTTCAGTTTGCCCAGTCAATGATTCAAAAAGATACTCGAGATGTGTCTGAGCATGTAGATACTATTCCGAAGGCAATTTTCCATCAAGGTCTATTATTTATGATATTACTAGAGAAATGGATCATGTAAAAGTAAGGAGGATACCTGATATGAGGGTGAAAAGCGCCTCCATCGTGGAGAGAAGACCGCAATCCACCGTTCGTTACACTCGAAAGGAGATGGAATGAAGGGAGACGAACAAGATACTCCAGTCAATCTAATATGAAGATAAATGAGATTACAACTAATTACATTTCATTTATTTTCAGAGACGATGTTTCGAAGTCTTTTCTGCTCTCCTCAGTTCCCACACGAAGTATCTCCTCTTTCTCCACTTCCATCCCCCACTGCAGCCTTCACGCATTTCATTTTCTCCCTTCTCTGAGTCTAGTCGAAAGGAAAGAGAGTTGTCGTTTCTTTTCCTAGCAATCATCCACGATTGAGCCATGCATGGTTGATGTTTATTGTGAGATCATTGTATCAATCGACTTTTTAGATCGTAGACAAGAACGAACTTTCGACAATTCGAGGAGTGATAAAAGAAATGGTGAATCCATTCATTGAAACTTTAATTCAAACAGGTAGATCTCTTTTAAAAAAATCTTCCTTGCAATGTGCTGAACTACCATACACAACGTTGTATTAACACGGTTTTTTCTCGTTTATTCTAGGTGTTTCTCCATTTTCACGGTATTTCATTCACTCTTCTCGCTCTTCTTGGTCTCTGCAGAAGACTTCGGAATGGACGGGACCGATTTGGTGGCTGCAAAGGTACGGTACTTCTCCACCCTCTTCATCTACCGTATCGATCTACCGTACCTCCACTCTGCGGGATTACGGTAGATACGGTCTTTGCCCGTTCACGCAGTCTCGGGTTTTGGAATTCCATCGAGGTCGAGTATGAATCCGGACACTGAAAGAGGGGAGGGATACGGTACCGGTTGATCGAATCGTGAACTGACATTGGAAGCATTTCTGGGAGAGGGGACCATATTCTCCTTCGTGATCACGTATGGTTCAATGGTTGGAGCTCGCAGATCCGGATTGATATCTCGTTTGAACTCAAATGGACCATTGGAATGATAATGGAGGAAGCTACACTTGCATGGTTATTGGGCAGGATATTCACTTTTCCAGTCCTTCTCGATTTCGATGATTTATTCGATTTGTTCGAAGCAATCGATGAATTGGACGAATTTTCTCTGCCTGACGTACTCGATTTTGATCGTCTCCTCCTTTTCTCTTTCAAGATTTCATTGTCGTCTCTGCAATGAAGTAATCGTGAGATTAGCACAGTCTTCGATGACGATACTTGGTGAGTCTTATTCTATTCTGCTCTCTCTTCACTGCTCCTCTATTCGGATTCATACTTGATTCGGCCTCTTTAATAATCTCATCCAGTTCCGTCGGTTCTGCTTCAGTCGCGTCTTCCATCGATTGACGTCGCTGAAAATACTACTGTATTGATACAGCAGACTAGCGTACCTTGATGATAAAGAAGAGAAGAGCTCCTCCGATGCAGAGAATAATGGCAATGATGAGAATGGGAAGCCATGAGTAGAGAGGGAGAGAACCAGTGGATGGAGGAGAGGGAGAAGGAGGAGACGACTTCCACAGTTCTGTCATTGAGAGAGAGAGGTTGAGTATGGGAAGGGAAGACTCACTGTAGCAACCGATAGAGAGATTAGAAGGGACGTCATATTCCCCATTCTTGAATATTCCCGTGACATCATCGCATTCGAATTGAATATCCCGTAGAATTTCATGGTCATAGCTGAATGAGTTGGAGTAGAAAAGGACTATCGAACCAACTGACCCCAGATGAAAAGAGTTGGCATTGTCGCATGAAATACTCTTTCGATCACCACTCAGAATTGGCTGAAAATGGAGGGATGAAAGGGAGCGATGAGACATATTTCTGACATCTTGGCACAATCCCTTCCTTGCGTCGCAGGACAATTTCAAACCAGATGTGATTAAACAGTCATCTGCATATCATTCGACTCATCAGGATGTAGCTACAGTAGATCAAACTCACACGTTGAAGTGCATGCACCCTTCTTTACTTCTTTTCCATTCATTGTCCAGCTATAAGAATCGTCTCTAATCCTAGCACATTCCAAAGTCGGATTCTCTATCCATTTTCCATCGAGAAACCATCGATCGGTTGTGCACTGAAGAAAGGAATGATCAAGTGAATCGATAGCAATCAAAATACCGTAATCTCCGAGCATTTGGTTCCTGTCTGCGTAACTATTGCTTTAGTGCACGAGGGACATGTCATTTCGGAAAGAGTATCCGAATTGCACTGAGAGCAAACTGAAATGGAACGAAATCTAAGAGATCAAAGATCACTAGCTGACATGTTATTCCACAGACGACTTTGAAGGACGATTCGGGATATTTACCCCCGGCCTTCCATTTCCCATCACTGCATTCAACTCTATTCACCGGGTCAAGAGAATCATCAATTTGGGCGCTGGAAATATTGATGTTTAAATAGATAGGAAGATATATCTGGAGTAGTCGAGAGTACTCACTAGAGACGTCCCTTTGAACAAGTCCACTCCCTATCCTTTTCCTTGCTCTCTGCCATTCTGTAGGAGACTCCCCTGTCTTCTCGTTCAAATGAATCGACGAGATCGGGATCACAACGATCTGAAGAAGTGATTCATCGTCATGTCATTCGACCATCTCACGATTCGCTTTAGTCCACAAAGATCCATCGCTCGAAGATGAATACTTCAGAATCCCATTCGTAATGGGGTAGAATTGTAGCTCAACGTCGACACTGCTCACACTACCAAAGCACTCGGCCAACTGAAGAGTCTTGTCAATCAATTGAAAACGAATCTCATTTCGCACATTATTCTCGGATGTTCCCATAATGAAAGAGCAGTAGAGTCGCTTTTCAGTAAAAGATACGACCGGCGATGGAACTAGAGATAATAAGAGTGATTTCGTGCCAAATAAGGTTCTCACCGATGGAAATGGAATTTGTATTGACAGTGGTAACTTCTCCATTGGGCTTGCACTCAATTTTGAATGTTCCTTGGGTGATTGTGATCGACTTTGATGGATCCAGTTTAGTCGAGACAGAAATAGATGGAATGTGTTGAATATCTATCTCAACGAAGAGCTTCTTCAAGCCCCGCTTTCTGGAAAATAAAGAGTTCGAAGAAAAAAGGTTACATTCTCACCTCGTATGAATGACTACATCGCATTTATCACCACCCAAATCAAACATTTTCACTTTCAATTTGCCTGGATCCCCATCGGGATTCGAACGACACGATTCACGAACGAAATATGCCTTCAATCAAGATTCATTTCGGTCTTTCCTCAATCGCTCGATCGGTCTCCTCTCACATCTAGGGAATCCTTGAAATCGATTGGAGGGGGCGGAGTCACGGTTGGTTGAGAGGATTGAATGGACGGGAATGGAAGGATGAGGAAGAGAACGACGACCAGAAGACGATGCGATGACATCTGGAGAGAGTACGTAGGGGTACGGTCGGCTACGGTAATAGTCAGGAAAAAATAAAGAACATTGCAGACAGGAAAATGCGATATTATGAGTAATTTGGACGGTGGATTAGATATCTCACCGTGAGAGACTATGAGGAACAGAATTCAGAAGAAAGGGGTATAGAAGCAGGAGGAAGAGCACTGACCATCTCGATTGGCGCGAATCCTCCAATCTCCACCGTTTCTTCTCAGACGAAGGATGATAAATGGAAGGAGAGCGTCGAATGAACCTCTTTTATAGACAATGTTGGAGAATTTGAATGCAACCAAATGAGGAAGAATGGGAAATGATTGGATCAAATTGTTATTGGATGAAGGAGCACGTGTCAAAGTGATTTGAAAGATATTTTGGAGGCAGAACTCAGCAAAAAAATAAGTGGAAATGACCCCTTAGTTTCCCCACGGCTTGCGAAGGTCCGTGGGTAGGTGTCCTGTGAGAGTTTTAGACACGGTAGATAAAACATTTTTCCAAGAGGTCACGTCAAAGATCGTTTTCGAGGCACAGTTTTCCTCTTATAAGTGGACGTCAGTGAACGAGGAACGAAGGGCAGTCTGAATGCTTATGAAGCGAAGGATTGACACTAATCGTCGAAGGGATATCACGCCACTCACCTAAGGTTCGACCTGAATCTGTCAGCGTGCTAAATTTCGAGGCTGGGTTTTTGACGGAGTTGGGCTCTATTAGACCCCTCTAGGCCCCCTCTGAACGGAATAGTGATAGGGATCATTCCTCGCTGAGCTGCAGCACCGGTGAGGTGCAGCCGGCCAACTTCAAGGCCATTTTTCTCCCCTTCAACGTAGTCCCCGGAAAAACTTTTCTGAAAGAGGTGGGGCTATTTTTCGATGCTCTATCGACCTACACCGGTTGCATATCGATTTTTATCTTTATAACAGTTCTACTGAACAAAGAGCGATATCTAGAAAACCGCTCGAAAACCCATGAATTTTCTTTCATAGATCGATAGCCCTTGCGATGACGATTCGAATGATAGGCCTGCGCTCGCATATCGAGGGGACAGGGCGGAGTTCCGTACGGATTACCATCTTCCCAACTTTTGAACTTAATTTTCAACAGTCTTTCACCGCTTCATTCCGCACTCTCGCGGGCAATGGCGCGGTCTTCGTTTACTCATTTCACTTGCGTTTCACTCGCTATTGAATATCCCGCTTCATACTCTTCATTCTCGATTGAAACGCAAGTTAAATGAGTAAACGAAGACCGCGACATTGCCCGCGAGAGTGCGGAATGAAGCGGTGAAATACTGTTGAAAATTAAGTTCAAAAGTTGGGAAGATGGTAATCCGTATGGAACTCCGCCCTGTCCCCTCGATATGCGAGCGCAGACCTATCATTCGAATCGTCATCGCAAGGGCTATCGATCTATGAAAGAAAATTCATGGGTTTTCGAGCGGTTTTCTAGATATCGCTCTTTGTTCAGTAGAACTGTTATAAAGAGAAATATCGATATGCAACCGGTGTAGGTCGATAGAGCATCGAAAAATAGCCCCACCTCTTTCAGAAAAGTTTTTCCGGGGACTACGTTGAAGGGGAGAAAAATGGCCTTGAAGTTGGCCGGCTGCACCTTACCGGTGCTGCAGCTCAGCGAGGAATGATCCCTATCACTATTCCGTTCAGAGGGGGCCTAGAGGGGTCTAATAGAGCCCAAATCCGTCAAAAACCCAGCCTCGAAATATGGCTCGCTAACAAGAACCTGCCATACCAAGTCGAACCTTAGGTGAGTGGCGTGATATCCATTTCATTCCACTCTATTTGAATGAAGATTGGTTTGAGTGACTACAAGAGAATGATCAGTTTCTCATCGCTGGGATAATGAATAACAATTGGAAGTATCATCAGTTAAACTGCTGCGTAATTCACCACAGGATGAAATCGATTTCCTACGAAAAAAAGATGCAATAACAGTGCAAATTTTACCAACGTCCGAAAAATAGAGAAAAATTATGATTTTATTTGCTTGACCCTGAGAACAAAGGTAAAAGGT
>LS531849.1:431772-461390 GCA_900490775.1 Pristionchus maxplancki
ACTGCTAGGCCAGTGAACAATTAAAGGCCAATTCAGTCCGGAGGGCCTAATCTCTTCTTCGGACCTACTTTACCGCGTGATCTAGTCACTACCAATTCCCCTTTCGGGCGCCTTGGTGGGGCGGAGGCGGTGTCACGGCCGGGAATCGAACCCGTGTGGGATGGAATGGGAGGGCGCCTTAGACCACTACACCACTTCGCTCTCACAGAGAAGCAATTAAAAGAGAACAAAGAAGCAATTAAAAGAGAACAGTGAAATGGTTTCACAGACGTTCGCTCTTCATTTCCACTCCTTCTCTTCTTACTCCTCGGTCGCCACGTATTAAGTGAGTGATCTTTTGCAGTTTTAAAATGAATTTTACCGTATCGCCGTCATGAAAGGAGAACTAGATATCTGATGGGAGCAAGACCCATTCCAGTCGACTAATTTCAGAAGTCGTTGCAGACCGTCAGGATGATCAGCAAGACGGACGCAGACAAGTCAGCCGACGTCGTCTCTTCTACCGACGACGGCGAGAGAATGACCACCGATGATATCGTCAACGTCGACAAGGCTGGAAAGGTATCGTCGACCAATTGACGATTCAACCAATTAGCACCATTCCAGACCTGTGCTTATCTCTCATCGATAGCGAACATGCTTCCCTTCGCCAATCTTCCTCTCATTGAGGCGATCGCTATTCGGATCAAGGTATTTGCCTTCTTGTGAGATCCAGATACATGAACTAGTCTACTTTGATGCGTCATGGTTTGATGCGATTTTGAGAGTGGGCTCCCCATGGCTCACGTTGTTTGTTATAAATGCTCGAGATAGGGAAATCTTTTCCTGATGCATTCCAGCAACACGCAGTCGCGGTCGTTGTTCTGATCAGAAAGGAGCACGTCGGACTGCACCCCATCACATTCACCATCGACGGCCAGTTGAAGAAGCGTGTGAAGCTCCCTCGAAACGTCACCAAAGTGAGTACAACAGCACGTTCACTTAATGGAGGAAAGGCGCTTAGAATGGCCAGAACAAATCGATATGGGTACCTTTCTTTCAATCTCGAGCTGAAGAGCTAGAAGAGCTGTATCCCATCCAATATTATTCCAGTACGTGGCTATGATGGAATCCGCTTTGGGCAAGGACAAGTGGAAAGAGATGACACCGGTCAGTACACACATTGATTTTGTTCTGAAGTTAGAGATGAGAGTTATCAGTCATAGTATTCTTTGGCTTTCCATACATATCCTACAACTGTTGTGTTGAAATAGGACAATGTCTGAAGATTATGGTGAGGAAACTTCTTGACAGGTTCTTCGTGGTCGTGTGAACAACATCTTCCTGTCGATCGACAACCTCGACTCGTCGGTCGAGGGCGTATCTGAGATGACCGAGGAACTCGAGAACGGGAGGATGAGTGGTACGATCTTCTCCCATTTCAGTTGAGTTAGAGCTTGCTATGAGCCCTAGGTACCCAAATCCCTTGTTCATGCTCTAAGAACCCATGTAATGCAGGTGTTTTCTGCAATAATGTCCATCACAAATCGGCCACTCCGTGCTGGCCGATCCATGATGTGCTCAAGGAAACGGCTCACGAAGAAGTGCAGAGACTGCTGAGATTGAGGAAGGCAAGGAAGGCAGAGAAGGCAAAGGAGGCTAAGAGTGCTGTAGAGACTGCTGAGAATGATAGCGAGTCCTGAATCAAGTCATAATTCAATGATAAAGTAATCTGTGTTGAAGGATCAGCTTTCAATTCACTTATTGAACCGAGAAACTGATTCTGAGACGACTTGATTGGTCATAATTTATTCCTGAGCTTGAATCTGTACATAGATAGAAACATTTTATTTTCTATTTTCAATACATTGTAGGTGCACTAATTCATTTCCACTGTAAACATCCAGCAATCGATAGATTTGCATGTCTTTTTTAGTCGCTGAATCGCAGCCTGAAATTTTGATTTTTCCGATTTTTATATGATCAAATAGTTACCTGAACGCAAAGTAGAATGGAAGTTATGTGAGCTACTCGAGATGAATATTCCTCACGATCCTTTTTTCCTGGAGTCGAGAGGATTGGTTTTGCGGGTTTACTTGTTCCTTCCAATTAAGGGAAGAGAGTAGAAGAGAGCTGAACGGTGAAGAATGAAGTGCTTTTAATGCCACTCTGAAGTATTCGTCGATTGGTACTATTGGTCCACTCATTATTCAGCAGTGCCATCAATGCAATCACTTCAACCCTTCTCACTCCCGATTGTAAAAAAGAGAATGAGAAAAGCGACGACGAATGGTGCACCAATTCACGACTGTAGCAGACATCGAAAGCACTGGATTAGGCTTGACAATTCTGAAATGACGTGGCGAAAAGTGAACAATTGGGTATTCACACTACTTGGATCGTCCATAGTCACTCCTGTAGAATCCGTTGAATCATCAGGCTAAAATCAACAATAGAATTGCACAATTACTAGGGTTCTCTTATTGGAAAATTTTTTCCGGATTTCCAATAGCGAGAACAACGGATTTTCTCTCCCTCTCATTTTCCAATAAGATTCGGAACGCGGCGATCGATTTTCCAATAGTTATTGGATTTCCAATAAGGGAATGGCCGGTCATTTCGATACGAAATAGTGAAGAATGGGTGGAGAGTTTCTTATTGGAAATCCAATAGCTATTGGATTTCCAATAAGGATCATTTTTCAATAAGGAACCGCGTTGTTCTCGCGTGCTATTGGAAAATGAGAGGGAGAGGGGTCGATTTTCCAATAACCATTTTTTTCCAATAAGAGAACCCTAACAATTACCATTCCATTTTCGAACAACATTCTTCTCTCCCTCACTTCCTCTTCTCCTTATTCCCATCCCTTTCCTTCTCTTTGAGTGGTCTCTCCCCTCTCTCTTCTCCAATGCAGAACACCGTCAGCGACAGCATCCGTAGCGACCTCGAGTCATTCAAGGTGAGACTCCGCCCCTTTCAGTCTCTGCCCACTCTTTACTCCGCCCCTTTCAGGGTATTCGCGAGCGAGTGCCTAGCGAGTCTTCCCTCACCTCGATCGACGGCTACGAGTCAGATGGCACTCTCGATGTCAGCATCATTCGGTTTCGAGCTAATCAGCGAATGAACTCAAAACTCGACTCATCTTCAATAAATTCATAAATATTTCTTTAGAACGTCTCCGAGATCGCCGAGAGCGAGTCTGAGCTCGAATCCAGTGTGAGTGAAGAGAGATCAAAGATCAAAGATCAAATATCAATTGCAGGCTTCGAGCGAGCTTCTCAACTGCACGAGTGAGTACGCTGCAAACAGGTGAGAGTTCAAGGATCAGAGATCAAGAATCAAAGATGATCTCATTGTGCAGCAGCAGCCATCTCGTGGACTCGACGACGTTCCGTGAGCAGTGGATGAACACGAAGAACGGCCTTGAAGTGATTCGACAGGTATCGACCAATTGACCCTTCAACCCTTCGATTGTCCGTCGATGGTCGATCTCTTCAGCACGTGCTGCCTACTCCTCCACTGCTCGTCATCTGTGCAGCCCTTCACCCCAACTTCAAGGCCATCAACTGCATTAGAAAGGTTCGTGACCCTTATTGCTTCCATTTTCCATTTACCCTTCTCACTCACTAATCTGTAATAATCTCTAATCTGTAAAATTCAGACGTGTGCTGACTTCGCATCGGGAGTGAATATGTACATGGAACGCGACGAGAATCTCCCACCCCTCGCAGCGGTTGCAGTTAGGATTTCAATGAAGGTATTCTCCTTCTTGTGAGATCCAGATACATGCACTAGTGGCATTATGAACTGATTCAAGTGGGAGACAGTGTTCCCCATGGCTCAGCTTGTTGACATTAGATACGCTCCAGATTGGTAAATATAATGCTGATGCATTTCAGAAAGGCTTGATCGCAATGGTCATTCTCATGAGAAAGGATTGGTTCGGCCTTCACCCAATCACCTACAGCATCCATGGAGAGCTGAAGAAGCGTGTGGCTTTTCCTCGAAAGAAATCTAACGTGAGTATTGCGCAACATCACGTTCACTTAAAGGAGGAAAAACACGGGAAATTGGCAGAACAAAGCATATTTAGCCTAACTTTTAGACTAGAACTGAGCTAGAACTGTATCCCATCTTGTTTTATTCCAGTTCGTGGCTATGGTCGAATATGCAGAGGATGAGGAGAAGTGCAGAGAGATGGCACAGGTCAATACACAATTTGATTTTGCTCAACAGTTAGAGTTAGAGATTGGTATTCTTTGGCTTTCTCTACAGATCGTACAACAGCTCTGTGTTGAAAGAGGAGAATGACTGAGACGCACAGTGATCAAATGAGTACTTGACAGAATCTGCGTGGTCGAGTGAAGAGACTACATTTCTCGGTGGATGACGATGACGAGTCCCTCAACTTCATGGAAGAATTGAAGAGGGGAATCAATTACACGGAGGAGACTTGTACGATGTTCTCCCATTTCAATTGAGTTAGAGCTTGTTCTGAGACCTAGACACTCTAATCACTTGTCGATTCTCTAATAACCCTTGGAATTCAGGGGACTTTGCGTACAAGAATCGATGCCTGAACAAAGTGGGCAGATGGAACGAGCCGTTCGTCGATGCGTTCCGAAAAGCAGTCCACAAGGAGGTGCAGCGAGTGCTGAGACTGAGGAAGAGACAGGAGGAAGAGACTGCTGAAGAGACTGATTGCGAGTCGTAAATCAAGGACGAATTCAATAATAATAAAGCATTTTGTTGAAGGATCAGCTTTCTATTCACTGATACACAGCTTACAGGGAAATAAGTCTACGATTTTAGAATTATCTGTAGATAGAGACCGCAAGCTCCGCCCACTTTGTGTGGAGAGGGAATCGAGGAAAACCTGCGCATAGGGCGGGCAAAACGAGTACTGCTTCGATTTGAACGAGCAAGGGCTTGTTGCGTAGCTAATACCATCCTTTATAAGGATGGTTTTTTTTTGATTACTTGCATTTTCTCGGTATCAAATCGCTCGATAACAAAACAAAAACGAGACAACCATTATTTCGTGTAATTAGTAGAGAGAGAACGGTTATACTAATTTATTCTTTTTGTTCATAGATGGTTAGCATTTAGCACAAATATAGGTGAATTCAATAAATGCCTACAAATCCTGGGTTCAGAGCCGAAATCGATAAACACTTTAATATATCACAGATGCTGATGGGAACTTCATAAATGCAGACAATCGTTCAGAACTAATCATCGAGTAATCTGCGAGCCGGGAAATGAATCCATCCTTCGATTAGGTCTGTTCCTCTTCCACTTTCGTCGTTGTCGGCGGTCTGCTCTGTTCTAACACATATTTCTTCAACACGGCGATCTCCCTCTCCATATCATCCACCGTCCGTTTCAGATCCAGATTTCGTTGCTCGAGAGTGTCCAATTCCTGCGACTTGTAGTGGGTTAGAGAGATGCTATGAAATACGCGCAATTTTATTGCACTCTTCATTTCGCAAGCTGTCTCTATCTCTCATTTTCATGCAACCTAGATTGCTTCTCAGGAAGCAAAGAGTTCCTCCAAAAAGGATCAAGTACTCACAACATGCTGTTTCTCCTTCTCCTCTCGCTGTCTCTTTCTGTATCGTGCAGCAGCTTCGTTGTTCTGTCAATGGAACGAGTGAATGGAAGTAAAGGGGAATCACTCTCACCATCTGTCTCTTCCTCTTCAGAATCTCTTCGGGTGATTGTGTGTTCGCATTCGTCGCTGCCCCGGTATCCTGCAAGTTTCGTGAAATTTGGTCGATGAATTCAATAATCACATTTAATTTAGAAGGGTTAACTCAGTGGTTTCCTTCATAGTGTTGAATGACTGATGTAATCTCAGTGTTGGCAGTGAATCAGTATTGACCTTGACAGCCTGGACGACCAGTCGAACGAGTGCTTCCATCGCGTCTTTGTCCCCGAGAATCGGCTGAAACACACTTTATTATCTAAATGAGTCTCGTGAAAATAACCCATTTCAAGTGTACAGACCTCAACCCCGACGAGAAATGCGCTTTCGCTGTCCCAAAAGACGTTCATTTCGAGTGAGAGAGAGAGGGGAGACAGCTGAGTGAATGGGCGACTAAACTGCCTACTATGATGAAATCGCCCCTCTCTCTCTCTCCTATTTTCCTCCAGCATCAATTTCACCATCTCACATATGAGTCAGCCATCGAGATGGCATGCTGAGCAACCAAAAAGTGACAGAACCCACTCTTTTCTCTGGAATCTCTTCCATTTTCAGCGTTGTTTTCGGCGCTTCTGTCAGGGTGTGTCGCTACTTCCACTATCTCTCATTCTCATTCGAATAATTAATGCGACTCATTCTCTCGCCCATCTACCCACTAGAAGCGTCCCCTCCTCTAATCAAGGAACACTCAATCATCATTGATCATTCCCTCGTGCGTCTTCACTAATTCCCGATTATCCACTTTCTTATCACCTTGCATCACTTCATATTTTCCAGAGCGGGTCAAGGTTCGGTCAGAGAGTGCACCACTGATACCCCTTCATCTCGGCATAATCACGTTTCAGTCCTCGATAACTACCGTACTCTACCGTACCTTGACATCGATCTGCTGTTGGACGATATTGGCGACTCTCGACTGGTCGAAGGGATGGTAAGGGCCACTGCCAGGGGGAAGATCCATCATCTGAATTAATATTATCGTTATACCTTTGTCTTCCAAAGAATTAGATCCAGCATTCACTATGTCTCACTGTCAGATGTACATATTTCAATTGCACTCCTCAATTCCTCGTCCCATCCCATTCCTCACCGAGAAATTCGCAGTAATCTCATGAATTGGCTGCTGCTGCCATTGATTGGCCAGTGGCGACTGCACTGTGGGAGTGGCGGGCGACGATTCCGCCAGAGGAGTCGTCTGAGAGGATTACGGTATCGGACCGATCGACTATCGAGCACTGACTTTTCACCGCAACGAACGGTGTCAGAAATGGACGTGAAACTGATAGGTGTAAACAGTGCAGAATGATATCAGATGATGACATACCGAGAGGGGAGAGAGGGGGAGACTACACTACCGTACTCCTATCGACAACTGACTTTATCTTACCGTTGTGCTTCGCTCGAATTCCTCGCATTCGTTGACAATCTCTCTGTAGATGTCCGCCTTCGTCTTGTGGAAGTCCGCATGGGTCGCGTGAGGTGGCGGAGGAGGCGCGTATGGGGAGTACGGAGGAGGAGCGGATGCGTATCCACCATAAGGAGGGTAAGGAACTGCAGTAGTGGAAGGATGGACAGATGGATGGACTGCATGGGGTACGTGTCCCTGATGGGCAAGAGAAGAGTAGGAGACATTGCGAGAGTAGGGACATTGAGCAGTGAGGACGGGAAGGGGCGGATGTTGACCAGGGAAGACGGGTTGATGGTAGGTAGGGAATCCGTAGTGGACATCTGAGGATGGAGCAGATGGCGTCATCGTTGAGGGCGCTGCTTCAACGGGCACGGCTGCCGGAGCCACTGGAGCAGCGGGAACAGGAGCATGGTGTGCCACAGGCGTCGATGCCCAGGAGGGTCCTGCAAGGAATGAGATGAGTCTTGGATGACTAGTCTGTAGTGTACCTGGTTGATCGGGCTGATCCACTGATGAGGCACGAGAACGAGAGACATTGCTACTGCTCTTCTTGAATCCGAAGATAGCTCCGAAGAGTGATCTAACGAGGGGATTATCGATTGGTAGATCACTCATCGCACCTCTTCATCATATCATCAGAATCGAATGGAGCTGCCATCTTGAGATTGATCGTCTCCCCCGTCTCCACACTCTGCGTCACTATGATGATATCGCTGCCGCAGTATGGAGGAGGTTCCTGAAGGGAAGAGATTAGGTACTGTAGCTACCGTAGTCCTACTTTGCACATGATTGGAGAGAGAGGAGGGAGGAGGAGAGAACAACGAACCCTTAGTGACTATGCATTCTGCCTGCGGAAAGGGCTCCTTTTGTATGGGGAAGAAGTCGATCGAGTGTGCCTGGATGGAATGGAAGGAGTCAGTCTCTTATCAGTCGCCCCATCACTCGATTATCAGTTAGAGAAAGACGAGAGAGAAGGGAAAAGGAGGAGGGACAGACAATCGAGCTACGCGAGTCTCCGTGCCTTTTCACACAGAAAAACGCGAATTGCGAGCCTGAACTTTGAGCGTTGAGAGATCAGAGCTGGTTTATCTCGGAAGAGGAAGCGAATAGCACGTTATTTAGTGATAAGAAGTCAGTATGACGCCGAAATGTCGGATGGACTACACTTTGAAGCCATATGGAATCTGAGAAACAGGGATCGATGAAAGTGACCGAGTAGGGCGGGTTTATGAAGAGAGCTGGCGATTAAGAGAAAGACTGATAACTAGGCCACAACTTAGTGGTGATAAGACGATCGATCGAATGAGAGAATGATGAGACGTTGCTTATTATGAGTGTTCTCTCCACCCGAATCGACTACAGAATCAAGACGCAAACACGACCTTTCCCAGAACAATTTGAACGATCGGAAGATCTTTATCGACGGAATATCGACATTATCGATTGTGCAACAAGTGAAGGAATGACCTACCCAGGAACTACTCTCTATCTACGGAGTGAGATCAAAGATCAAGAAGGGGGCTACCCGTGAGGGCGGGAAGATACAGACAGGGGCAAGCTCGATACTGATTACGGTAGGTGTACGGTAGGTTATTGATTGCCGATTGTGTTGTAGTTGTTACTGTACGGTTGAAGGAAACTATTCTCTGTGGCTGCAGAAGGTGGAGAGGAGCCGTTAGCCTGGAATTAGAATCGTCGTTGTGAGACAAAGGATTCTGTTTTGTTGATCATAGAAACAATGGAATGATTGATCAACGATCTTACCTTCGGGAGATTCAATGCCTCTGTAGATACATTGAAACTGACGTCGTTGGGAAGGGGAATGTGGTCCTGCAAAAATTTTTTATTTCTCGAGGAATAATAGACGCGGGAAGCTAATCTTCCGTTGTCAACTCACGAGGGGAACATTAGTTACACATTTGAGTACATCGAGAGAGGGAGAGAGGCGGCCTGTTGCGAAGAGATGGACTGAGAGTTTGGAGACCTAAATTGAATAATGAAACCTATTCCAATCGGGAATCAATCCATCCTACCGTACCCCGATGATCGTTGCGAGACACGCCGCCATTGACATTGTCTTGAAAGGGAAGAACTGTTGAGGAACTCCCTCGACGTAGTCGAACATCGGATAGTGGAAGGTTGCTGGGAGACCGAGCATCGGTTCGCCCCCTGAGAGACGGAGGAGAAGACCCACTGGAAGAGGAGGATTCAGGGAACGAACAACTTGTTTCATTATTGTTATTGAAGTGCGAGTTGTGGGAGATGCTCATTCGATGAATCTTACTAACCCGCGTATCCAGCCAGACATCCGTAGGTGTTGCTTCCCTTGAAGTAGACGACACAGAGGAGTTGAGGGAAGAGAATGACGTACACGAGATCGGCACACAGATACCTAAGCACAGAAAGGTACTGTGTACATCCATTTATTATTAATCTAAAGCCTTCACGGTCAAGCGTGTGCTCCCTAGTAGCTGTTCGGATGATCAGTCTTGTACTCACCACAATCCGTAGATGCTTTGTATGGTAAGTGCGAGAAGAGTGGCCATCACTCCGACTGCAATGATGCCCACTCTCATCACGATGATCACTTCACGATCCGATGCCTGAATGAGTACGGTAGAGTGATTAGAGTGATAAAATTATCACTGAAAAAATAATAATTTTCCTATTTATCTTCAGAAAAGTGATGGCGGTAAAAGGTGGCCTACTTCGTTAGGATATCTATTACGATCTATCCTAAACCATTGTTGAAGGTGACTCTAAACCCTCAACCCATCTAATCTCCCTCCCCTCTCTCACATTCGGTCTAATCGTCAGTTTCCATATGTTGTGGGCGAACATAGAAGCAGCTGAGAGAACGGACGAATCGGCAGAGGACATCACTGCTGCTGAGACTGCTCCCAGACCTGAAAAGAGAGGGAGGGTTGGGAAGAGAAAGGGAGATCATTCATTCTCATTTCTCATTTTCGCATGAAAATTCTCCGAAGTTGTACTCAAGGCAAGTGAATTGTGCTTACCAATGAACGACACCCATCGTGGGGTGAGATACTGAAAGACGAGAGGCACCACCATGTTAGTCTTCCCGTGAGGAATGTGCTGGAATGAAATGCATCTTCTAGGTATCTCTGAATTTGGTTGGCTTTTGTCTGACTAGTAGAAATCCAAAGTAAGGCAATTGCGGATGGAATATGATCAATTCTGATTTCTAGATAAGATGTAATCGAGAATCCACCTTGACCTACCTTGTACTTGGTTCCGTTCCCGTATGGAATGTAGTCGGTGAGAGTCCAGTCTGAAATGAATTTCGTTGTAGGATTTGAATGTGTTCCGCAGGTTTTACTTATTGAGAAGCAGTGCTTTCATCCAACAATAGCCCTTTTCCATTTGCCCGATAATCCCCGTCGTGTTTTCACTGACTAATTCCCTCTCACCAGTATTCTTCGCGATTGCTCCGATGAGTGCGGGAGGAATCGCCATGACGATGCAACCTGACATAATTATCGATAAATATTTTTATAATAGCTAAAAATCGTACCGACGCCAGCGACGAAGGAGAGCTTCTGTGCTCCAGATGACGTCCTCGACGAGAGAACTCGTTGGAAGTAGACCTGTGTTGAGTTTTGCCTTATACAAGTGAATTTATTCGAGACAAAATTCGTAATTTGGTTACTCATTCTCTTCTTCTCACCTGCCATGGAATTCCTCCGAATACCAACAACAGCATGTTGTCCCACCACAGAGTATTCTCGCGGAAACCACCGATCGACCCTGAATTACAGTGCTTCATAAAAGAGTATCGAGTTATCTCATTTTAAAAAAATGCATCAGAAAGTTTGAGAAACGCACCAATCCATCCCTCGGGATCCCTCGAAATGTCGTCTGTTTTATTCTCAAAAAGTGCCGCCGGAACGCACACCCACTGGAATTATTAGTTTGAGTAAAAGTGCAGTGAAAGGGAACGTACCAATCCAACGAAGATGCAGAATAGTTGGACGACATCTGTGTAGGCAACCGCGTAGAGACCGCCTGAGAGAATACTTTCAGACTACGTATCGATTCAATTCTTATTGCATCAATTATTTTAATGATAGTAGATAGAGTCGAAATTTAGAGAAGACGATGATTTCGAATCTGACCAGTGAAAGTGTAGAAGACTGCAATGCATGCAGAGATGATGACAGACGCATTCATATCGATCTCGAGGATCACCGATAGCGTCGCTCCTGATGAGAGTTATTCATCATACGTTTCTGTCTAATGGTTTTCGAAATTTACTCTACATCTTAGGCGTGAAAGATTTCAGTTTCAATACGTCTCCCCTTCCATCTCTCACCAAGTGCCGATAGGATGGCTGCACTCCAGAAAGTCTCTCCCAACAGAGCAGGAATGAACATGAGACCGCCCACTCGTTGACCGTATTTGATCTGAAGGAAGAGGAATTTAGATTGACTTCGATCCCTAAAAAATCTGTGTCTCAGGGATGAATAAGTACCTGAAATGGATCGAGCATGGTGATATATCCCTCCTCTCTCATTCTCTTCGCGAAAAGAACTCCTCCAACCACGAGAGAGATCGCGTATCCGAATGGAGCCTCAATGATATTATTCAATATTTGCTGAATGTAAAATATTGCTTTCGTTTTTTGAGTGGTTCGGATTCAATGATGAAGGACGCATCCAAAATTTTCCGAAACTAAAAATACCAAGTTTGGGTTTGTATTTATCATAAAAAATAATCTATCCAAAAATAACAAAAAATATATTGATAATTTGATATATTATTATTGAAAGTCTGCAATCGATATCTCAATTCTATTTTCCTTGTTTTGCAATTCAATTACTCTCATTTCCATTCTCCTCCATTCTCTCCCCTCTCTCCTCTCTCCTCGTCTTCACTTTCCATTCCTACCCTCTTTCCTCGTACCGTGGGGTTCCCTTCCCTCCCTCTCCTCTTTCCCTTCTAACGAGAGGCATCCAGGACCCGCTCCCTTCCAGGTATCGATACCCCCAATACCCCCTGGATATCCCTTGGATATCCCTCGATCTCAGGGCATCGTGGAATGGTCGAGGCAATGACTTCTTCTCAGCAAACGGATACTGATAGACTTCCAGTTTCTGTGAGTTACCGTATCCTCTGAGACCACCGTAATCCTCCCTTATCTTCAGGGTGAAATAGTTCGCGGACACAATAATGACTACTCTCTCGGAGATGTTCTGGGTGATGGAGGATATGGAACTGTCTTCTCATGCACTATTCTTGGAAGGTATACTGTAGAATCAGTTATCGATCGATGAATGAAGGAGTACGGTAGATTCAGTTATCGATCGAAAAGTGATGGAGTACGGTAGAATCAATTATCGATCCCTTTTCCCTACCGTACCCTTCCCCCCTTCAGACATCTAGCAGTGAAGGTTGAGAAGTACAGCAAGTCGATGTTATTCGTCGAGGCATCCGTCCTCAAAGCCGCCAATCAACGGCGTCTCAAACACTTCTGCACTATGGTCGATGGGGTGAGGACTAATTGACGGATCCAGTCAATTCACGGCTCCGGCTCTGCAGGGTTCACTCAATAAGGAATACGTATTCATTGTGATGACTCTTCTTGGAAAAGATCTTCATAGACTCAGAGCAGAACAGGTTGATACTTGATCTTTGATCTCAGAACTAAACCCAGCCCATTTGAGGTTGACCGCAAGTTCTCTCTTTCTACTGGACTTCGTATCGCCATCCAGACACTCGAAGTACTGTAGATGGGCATTGGTCTCTGATCTTTGATCTTTCTCAGGCAATCAAAGAACTCCATGAAGCACTCTTCCTCTCCCGTGATATCAAACCGGGAAATTTCGCGCCGGGTCACCGTCTCAACACCCAACACAAGACTATCTTCATGTTCGATTTTGGTCTGGCGAGAAGATACGTCGACAAGGTTAATCTTTGATCTTTGATCACTTGGTTGATCTTTTATCTTCTCAGAACAACAATCTGCACGCACCACGTGGTGAAGTCGGCTGGCGTGGCACAACTAGGTACTGTATCTCGCTGTGGTGTGGCTGATGGTGCGCAGGGTGAAGCTAATCAATCTGCCTTTTCAGATACGGCTCTCTGGTGGCGCACTCTCGTCAAGATCTGGCTCGTCGTGATGACGTCGAATCGTGGTATTATCTGCTTGTCGAAGTGACCAAGGGATGCCTTCCATGGAGACTCGTCACTGGTGAGGATTACGATGGTGGTGTGGTGTGTGGTGCGATGAGTGCATTCATATGAACGATGTTTCTCAGATCGCACGGCCGTGCAACAGGCGAAGATGCGCGCTCGCAAGGAGGAACGAGCCTCATTCCTCTCTGGTTGTCCGCCCTGCTTCGATGAGGTGTGTCGTGTGTAGTATGGTGCAGTCTGTACGACGTCTTTTCCCAAATGTCGCCCTACATTAATTTCTGCAGATCCTCGCGGACATTGACAGCCTCACCTTCTACGACACTCCTCGATACGATCAATACATTCAATCACTCGAGAAGGTTTGTTGATACTGTAGCCCATGGCTACCGTATCTTCTTCATCAATTTCCTTGAAGGTGTGCAGTGAGAAGGGAATTCGAATGAATGAACACTGGGATTGGGAGGACGAATCTTCTGTTCGCCATACATCGAATACGAATGGAGAATGTTCAGCAAGATCGGAGGATCGAGACAAACACGTCTCTCAGGTTGATCTTTGATCTTTGATCTCTCGATTGATCTTTGATCTCTTCAGAATGTGCAAGGCAGAGGCATCTCAAGAGATCTTCCATGAGTTCGACACTCAACTCAGAAGAAGTCTTCTCTCGCCCTTTCCCTTCCCTCTTCCCATTCCCCATGAGACTCCGCCCCCTTAGTCATGTCGATAGAATGAACCCCGTCCACTAATCAACCAATAGCGATGGTCCATGGTCACTCATTGGTCAGTCGATAAAGAGAGACGATGGTTGCATGTTGTGAAGATACATGGGAAAGACATTGGGTTTTCTTACAAAATAATCGGCAAGACAGCCGCTCAATATTCTATAAAGAGCTGGCATAAAGTGATACGGTCGAATCGAGTTGATTGTCCTGTCTCACTTCTTCTTCCCTTCTCTGTTATTTCATTCCTCTTCGATCTCTTCCCCTCACTGTGGTCGGTTATTCTCTCCTCCCCTCATCCTTCTTCTTCTTCAGATGCAGAGTCTCGTAGTCATCACTCCCCAAATGGTCTCAATGCAATTCTATTCGCCTCCTTGGATCGGGCCCCACTACGTATCTAAACTGCTCTACTCAACTATCGTAATATCTTTGTTCAGAAGCCTGCTGGTATTTTCACGATCAAGAATAAGAGCAGTGATCGACTGGCCTGGAGGGTAATTGTCACTGCACAAATATGAATCCTAGATGACTCGATAATTTCCAGGCGCGATGTGATGTGGAAGGACTATCGATTGTAGGTGGAAAAGGATTCGTGAAGGGAGGAGAAAGTAGACGCGTTCTGATCCTTGTGAAAAAGCTTGAGTTGGCGGTGAATATTTATCAATGAATCACTATTGATTCTGAATTAATTCAGATGAGTGGACAGACAATCGGCATTCACGTCGATTACTCAATCGACGTCACTTCATCGTCGTATCCTCTCGAGGTTCTCGACAAGAAAGTCGATGGTAATCAATAATCACCGTACCTACCGTACTTTCTGCATTCCAGGAACAGTCGAAGTGCGCGCTCAATGCGTATGGAAGGAGGGCGAACCGCCCATGAGATCCAGAGGCGTAAGATTCATGGGTATGCGAGAAAAGAATTTCGAGAAAAATACGAGAAACGAGAATTTCTCGAGTTTTTTTCAAAAAAAACGAGAAAAGCTTGAAACTGGGTTCTAAACGGACAATATTGTAAAAAAATTCTCAATTTTTAGTTTCAGGTACTCAGATTCACAATATTTCCTTTATTATTATCGTTACAACCCTAAAAAATAGATTTTTATGAACATCCAGGGGAAATTTTTAAAATTCTGGGACAGAGATGTGATTTTTTTCTTCAATTCACATTCCCTCCCTCTATTCAAGCTGGTCCCTCTCTCCTCCCTCGGCCATTGATCAGCACACTCTGCTATTTTTGCTTGCTAGTTCCCTAGCAAGTAACTAGGCAGTAGAGGAACAACATGCGAGGGATCTAGTCAGCTTATATGTAGTTCGAGCAGACTCCGCCCATCCACACAAGCTACTAGCCAGCAAATAGGTCACATAGGTCATCCGACGGTAGAATCGACAGTATTTCAGTCTCGAAGATTGACATCAGCCCTACTGAAGTCTCCATCCCCTGCACGGGAGGACTCGCTACAGTCATTATTGTGTCCATCACGCAATCCAGACTGGCCTTCAAGGTACGGTAGTTCATTACTGTAGTAGTCTCATCTCTACAGTAACAGGTCAAGACCTCCAACAACGACTGCTACCGTGTCAAAAACGTCTTTGGCTTCATTGAGCCCGAGGCTGAGGTCCCTCTGGAGATCTTGAGACTCAACGGACATCCCAAGGATGTACGGTATCTAACGAGTTGTATCTATTTGATCGACTGTACGCCTACAGTCACCAGTTTCTGTTCAGGACAAGCTGATAGTGCAATGGGCTGAAGTTCCGGCCGAGGAGACGGACCCGAAGGCACCTTTCGATGCTGGAGCAGAGCAGGGTGAAGTCACCCTCCCCCTCAAGGCTGTCTAGGACTTTTTGTACATAGTAAATGAAATATACAACCCAAAGTTGGTTATCATGAGAATGTTACGTGGACTTGAATAGTATTCTCATCTCCTAGTAGCAGTGAATTATGGTATTTGTGGATCACGAAGAAATGAAATGTGGCTAGGCGAGGGGACACTTGGATACGCCACGGGGCAACAGAATCCCTCATACTAATCATTTCCTCACCTGACAACTGAGCAATCCTCCATTGTAGAGTGCTTCGGCCGTTCCATTGATGTACGCTCCTCCCACCCAAGTAGCTGCAATCAATCGTTCATCATAGGAATTATTGATTGTCTTTTTGTTATTTGTCGGGTTCGATGTGGCTTTGAATAAAGCCAGAACCGGAAAGACATTGCCTTCTGATTCTCTGAAGCAAGTCATATTAGATTCGATGCATGTGAGAAAGTCTGAGAAGTCCTGACCAGTCATGGTGAATATTCCGACGATCGTCCCTATATTCCTCCCTGCTAACATCACCTCCTCCGTGTGCTCCCCTTCAGCTAGATCCTGCAAAAATAATTTGTTAAGTTCCCTTTTGGAGTGAGTTTCGAAAATCTGTTATTCCTACTTTAAGTACTCTATGAGGTCAATAACGCAATCAATCGCACCTTGGCATCCTTGCTCTTCCTTCCCGCCCACACTCCCACAATGAGGATGAGAACGTAGAAGAAGATGATCGCTGCCACTCCAAGCACGTCCACGGCCATTCTCACGGTGCTGCACGGGTCGGATCGGTCGCAAACCTCTGTTGGAGGAGGGTCGGAGCACCTGCAGCAATTATGATGAACAATGTCGAGATGAGTGATTGGAATACAACAAAGGCGAAAACGAAGGCGGATATCTCAGCGCTTGGGAAAATGGGGAGTGAAGCATCTCAATCTTTGGCTGAAATTCGGCTTTTCCTCTCTCTTTCTCAATCTTCAACAAGGGAGTTCATCCATCAAACACCTACTATCTCTCGCGCATTCTTCTGTTGAAGGATGGAAGGAACACAGAAAGATTCGACTCGCGGACCAGGGATTGATAAAGGAGGATCCGATTCTGGATAGGAATTCCGTGAAAACAATGAATGATGATTCCAACCAGAATAGTGCGCGAGTGATGCAGAGTGTCAATTCCTAATTGCCTCTCTCTTCTTCTTCTCCTCTATTCTTGGTGTCTCTTTTCAGTCTCTCGCTTCTCGAAATGAATTATCGCTGCCTTCTCTTCTAATTGCATTCTTCCGCTTACCACACTAATTAGCGCTCTTTTCGATTCGGAAGACGACGTCAAAGGTCACGACGATGAGGAATATGCGAAAGTGAACACGATAAGGATTCGAGGGCGTGGAATTCCATCGGAAACTAGCGATAGAGTCGTCATTCTCCCCTTGCAGAGACAAGATTGGTTCCGCAGCTCAAGAGGAGATAAAAGGAGGGGAAGCACTCACTAAATCTCACTCGAATCTGAAATTTCAGTGCGCTCGTTTTTCTTCGCGGCCGTGAGAGAAAATGGGCGGGTTTGCAGTGAAGAATGAGAAGGAAATTCGAGGGTGTGAGAAGATGAGAAGAGATTGAGGAGAATTTGCTGATGATCACACGCATGGACAATTCAGACGTGAAAGATTCAGAAGAATTCGTCCAACATCGTCAACGATGAAGTGAAATTCATATCGTATTTGGTCGTGAGTAGATGGATAGATATTGTCAAACACGTATCCTAATCCAGATCCGGGATTCAGAAGGATTCGGAAGGTCCGGATTCGAGGTTAGAAAACGAGGGAAGAAAGGAGGAGGAGGATGGACAAAATAGAAGAAAAGCTACGAGTTGTGATCGAATTGGAGCGTCGACTTCCGTCGTGTACGAAGAGAATCGAAGAGAAGAAGAAAAATCAACGAATGGAGAAAACCACGAGGAACGATTTACATAAATGTTGCATCATCAAGAGTGGAAGACAAATGAACGATGAACCCGGAAGAATCCATTGATGGAGACAAGATGGAGGACAGAAGAGAAGAACGAACGAGAAAGGGTCTCGTGCGCAGAATTTTGAGAGATTTGAGTCTCGGTCCTCTAGAGATTGAAGAGAAACTGAGAGAGATCAGAGAGGAAGGAGATAAGGAAGAACGGGGAGACCAGAAGGAACAAATTTGACGATGTGTTTTCGTCGTTCTTCTTCTTCTCCTTCTTCAGCATTGACTGGAGGAAGAAGATACGCAGTACTCGACAATAGGAAGAAGAAGAAGGAGAAGGAGAAGGAGGAGAGGATGGAGGATGGGAGGAAGATTCTGAGAATTCGTTACACCGTCGGCTTCCAGTTCTTCTCCATAGAAGATCGTGGTATGCAAGAGTGAGTGGGAACAAAAGGGAAGAAGAAGGGGAAGAGGTGGGAATCCCATGGGAAGGAGAGGAACAGAAAGAGGAAGAGGGCTTGACGTGAAATAAGTGAGAAGGAATGAGTGAACATGATTGGAGAGGATGGGAGATGTCGAGTTTCACATCGCATTGCCGATTGCACATTTGGTCCTTTGGTCTCTTTGAGTCTCAGAGACAATGCTTGAAAAAAGCAAGAAAGCTATGCGAATCAGGCCACCACAAAACACTGAAACAGAGAAGTTAAACAAATTATCACTCTTTTGGTCCCATGCAATGGAAATAATAGACTCTGTAGAACAAGGAATCGGGAATCAGCACACGCGACCAGATGATTCAATGGATAAGTGAATCTCTCTCTCAGTCGTTCCTCATCCCTTCTTCTATTGTGACTCTACGAGTGAATCGGGAGCCACAAATGACGCGAGTCAATCGGATAAACGAAGACTGAGGAGAGAAAAGGGTCGGAGTATCGGGGGGAAACGAAACTAATTTGCTGCATGAATCTCATCTGATGGATTGGACGATACGAAGGAATGAGTGCCTACTCCCACACAGAATGAATAGATTACACATCTAAGGAGTTGTATATGTTTCTTTTGTTCAATAGGAAAATTGTACGATAATACTGCTTTGAGTTTGTACAATTCTTCGAACAAAAACTTTCTGCAATCTGTTTTTATCGTGAAAACGACGAGTGAATAAAGATGAAAGAACGGAGAATTCTCTTCTAGGGCAGATTTATGCCCGGAAAGGTGCAATTAGTGAGAGATCTGAGAAGAGAAAGAATATCGTCGAATAGGTCGGAATAGAGTTGAGAAGTGCGCACGAAAGGAAACGAAACTGCGAAAAAAGCAGAGTGAAAGGTACCTGTGAGAGGGTGTAAGTGGCCACTAAGCAACAGAGAGCAATGAGGAATTCTGACGAATGGACGATCTCTCAAATCTTTCCCTTCTTCTCCTGTTTTGCCAATAATTTCTCACGAGATAGAGAATCCCACGATTCATCCAATAGACTGAATCGCGTGCACAAACAAATCGATTCATCGCTAATTATTTATCATATTATTTCATATTCTCAGAAATGTGTACAACCGGAATGGAGGGCAGGAGGTGGCGAGACTAAAACGGGCAAATTCAGTTGAAAACAAATAGCGAAATCACAGATTAAGCAACTGAAAGATTTGCTTACACAGGAGAACACTAGACAATCTACGAATTTTGTGTATTAGAGCAATGATTAGCTTTTGATCCTAGGGAGAAACTCGTATTGAAGAACGGCAGGATTTGTGAAATTACAGACAATGCAATGGGAAATTGGGGCAATTCAGGGTACGCTGTCCAGAGAATTTAGAATCGTGAAGGTGATTTTGATTGAAGAACAATGACCAGTAACAGGCAAAACACGGACAGCGAAGAGGGAGTACTGTAGGAGAGACGAGAAATCGATGAACGAGCTACGGTCACGCGGGGGTTACGATAGGTACACACAGGGGTGGAGAGGGTACGGTAGGTCAGCCGGTAGGTCACTGTCGTAACAAGTAGCCGATGGACAGCAGGAGTACTGTAGGCAGAAGGGAGAGCGAGGAAGAGGCGTCGTCTACAATGAGTATCCAGATTATCTGGACCAGGTATCGAAAAAAACAACAAGTGTACAATTTCTCATAAGATTGCCGTAAATTTGAGGCTGTAGATCAAAGATCAACTAACCATCTCCGAATCCTTCATCACTCTCATGGATGACATACTCGACTCTCGCTCCTGATTCAGTTGAGAATTCAGAGGGAATCGACGAATCATCGGCTGATCGACTGGAATGAATAATGTCTCGTGTTTTATAACGATCGAATTCACAGATTTGCTCTATTTTTCAGATTAATGAATAGTTTATGAAACTCAAATGCTCTAGAACAGAGAAACGAGTTTGCTTGGCAAATACAATCATTCAAACAGAACTGACTCGATCATTCTCGCTGCAAACTTCGGACTGACACTTCGATCCTCGTGTCTCGGCGACTTGTGATGATGATCTACAATTATCGATAGCATCAACTCCACCGTAACCCCAGAAGTAAGTGACTTCTACGGTTTACAATATCGTACACCTACAGTACCCCTCGTACCTGGTTTGACTTCGAACTTTATCTTCATCTGTTTCTCATGACACAATCCGCCCTTCCTGTTCTCCAGCCCTTCTCGAGTACCATCCGATGTCGCTGAAAATCGTTCTTTCGATCAATTCTTCGAGCTACCGTATGCCATCAACCGTAAACTACAGTAATCTACCGTAATCAACTCACAGATGACGTAGTAGGTGTGATTGGGCATGAATTCGAGTCCTCCGGGTATCGGCGAGTACTTCCGGAAGACGATCGATAGTGAAGACTCTCGATCGACGTCCTTGCACGCTCCTGAAGGGTACGGTTTCGTTGACAGTATTGACTTCGAAGAAAAATACAGTAATCCTAACAAATAATACTGTATCGAGATGCAATTGATAACTGAAATCACTCACCGATCAACTTTGGTCTCTCCTCTAGTAATTCGCATCGCTCGTACTCTTTCTTCGAGACCTGCAATCACATTCTTCAATTTTGGAACAGGAATCTCGTTTCTCGTCTGATCTCAGTTCGCGATAGCCCCTGCCCCTCCACTACCGTAATCGGTCCACTTCATCAAGGGGGTTCGTAAATCATCACCCCGCACAGTCTCAATTGAATGCAGCTTCCTCTCGGATCCTAATCTCTGTTCATTCACTCGTCTTTGAATTCGAGACCTCTACTGATCAACCCCTTCTTTCCCTTCTCCATTCCAGCCAATGTGGCTCCACTCACACACTTTTTGCCGGTCTCCCTCCCATTCATGGTCCCTCTCCCCCTCTCCTCCTCCTCCTCCTTCTCTTTCTCCTTCTCCTTCTCCTTCTCCTGTTCGCCCCTCCAATGGTCCGTGACTCTCGCATCCCTTCACTCTTTGTGTGTGGGCTATCACAGCTCCGGGTACCAGGTGGGTTCCAATGGTTTTCAGTGATGTGAAGGAGTCCCCAGTACCAGACTGAACCCGAACCATGGCCTTGACAGTCAATGCCCAGAGGTTTGCTCCCATCATTAGCAGAGTGGACTACTACACAAACTGTTGCTGTTTGTTTGTTGCCCCCCCCCCCTCTCTCGAGTTCGTTAGAAGGAATTGCTCGTAATGAGCTGATCTGTTTGTTGATCTACACCGGATATCCGGACCATCCCTCTGGCACTATTCTTCCCCACGGGAGAAAAGATCTAGGAAGAGGAGGATGGCGCCAAAACACTTCACACTTCACGCCTATCCCTTAGCCCATTTTCGACCACTTGTGAACGGGTTCTCCAACCTATTCCTAACGGTACTCAAGTCAAGACAATCCCTCGATCCATTCGTGTGATGAGGGAAGAAGAAGAAGGTTTACGAACATCCAGCCAATCCCAAGAAAGTGAGAGTCAACCCAAGAGGAAACAGATTGGAGTGATCGGAGAAAGATCAAAGGAAAATGAGAAGAGTGATCTACATTAGCCACCTTGCATCAGCAATAGGTAATGAGGGGCTAAGAGACTTCGCTATATTTCGCTCTTTCTGGACACAAAACGCGAAGAATGGAGCGAGTTTCAGATGCACTCCTAAATGGAATCCAGGATGTTCGCCAGAAGAATTCAATGACTCAATAGCATAATAATCCAGTGAATCAGTTGGTTTCTCGGATCAGTGACCGGTTTCACCCCTCTTCTCTCTCTCTCCCCATCCCGAGTCAAATCCTCTCTCTTTCCAGATGGATGCACTTCTAACACAGAGAAGAAAGGAGGTATCAATGCGAATTCCCGCCGACTAATTGGGCGTTAATTAGGATAAGCGGCAACTTCTCGGGAAGTGACCGAACCGAGGAGCTACCGTATCCATGAATACCGTACCTGGATATACCGTAATAACTGACCATGTACAATTGAGTGAATTCGTAGTCCGTCCCGGGCTCGGGACACATGATTGACACCTGAACGAGTTGATCCTTAATCTTTGATCTTTGGTCTCTGATCTCTTTTCGCTGGGAAAGAGAGGGTTTTCATTCTCCCTCTACCCCAAAGCGATTGAGTGCGAGTGAAATGAGTTTCAGATGTTATGTGAATAGTATCGCAAGGAAAGGAGTATCGCAAGGTTGATTCTCCCGAGACAAACCATTTATAGAACCAATTATGAACCGAATCAGGAAATGTTGGCTCAACGATCTCTGAGTACCGAAAAGACCCACCTGATCTCCGATCTCCACATTTAGCACGTGAGCGGTTGTCGAGATGTCGAATCTGGAAGTATCGATCGATAAGTTACAGTAATCCGGAAATCCGTGCAGGATCCGCTTTCTATTCATTCTTGCAACAGTTTTCTATGCACGGGGATAATAATGGCTAATCGGTTTGAGCGAGCCGCACGTTCAATAGAAATGGAAACGGGGCCACCACAGGGATGACCTGTCATTTCGGATCACTCAAATCTCTTGTGAGTACCCCCTTCCCGCATAAGCATAACTACTCCCTTTCCCCCCATCAATCCACAGATTGCGGGTTCTCACACGAGATTCTTTCCATTCCAATGTTATCTATCCGGGGAGGAACTAACGAACATGAGAGACTGTCCCTTCCCCTCCCATGATAGATCGCCTTCCTTGACCGATCAAAGGGAGAAGGTAATGAATTGACTGCCCTGATAGATAGGATCTCCCTCGAATGAACTGCCCCCTACGGAGATCCCCCGCTCTGATATCGATGCAATAACACTGCCAACAAGGGAGTGGTGCAACACTCATCAAGAGGTTAGTACCCATCCCAGACGATCAAAGGATCACAATGGGACTCACATTGTGCTGTTCGAGTTCCAGTGGATGTTGGGCAGTCGTCGACCCTCGACGAGTCCCGCCACGAAGAGTGCGCCCAGGAGGATACGGTAGGACATCATTATCGATTAGTCCATCTCGGAGTGGAGGCGACTGAAGAGAAAGGGATGAAATAGGGTAGAAATCACTTCAAAACGGTCGGCGTGACGAGAAAGCTTGCGGAATGGAGAAATGATGAAAGAAAGGAACGATTGTGATAAGGAACATCAAAGGGAACGGTGATAGAAGAGGGGAATGGGTGTGAAATGAGAAGGAAAAAGCCGCGAAGTATGAACAAAAAGGAGAAAGGTCAGAGGAAGAGGAAAAGAGAGAGAGAGGAGGGAAGAGACGGAGGAAGGGGGTAGATCAATGGGGACAGACTGATAGGGGGATAGGTCATGGAGTGAAGCTGCGGGGGTCTTGCTATTACACCTGTCCATCCACTTGTTTAGCACATCAAACGGGAGAAACCGACTACCGTCTCTGCATTTCCCATGCTCTCTCGCCCACTCTGACCATCGAGAGATGAGGAGAAAGTGAGAGACGCGGATAAAACAAGGCTTGCGCAATGGAGTGTGTTCCATACGGGGATCATGGTTGAGAGAAGAAAGAGTATGGGAAAGTGAGAGGAGGGGATGTGGGTACAGTCAGAAAGGGAAGGGGAGAGGAAGAGTACCAGAGGGAAGGGAAAGGTGAGGCTAATTGGGCACGATTCTAGCAAAACGCGCGGCTCTCCGACCAATAATAGAGGCCCCGAGAGGAGAGAGAGGGGGGGGGGAGGAAACAGTTGATTGCCCTATTTGGGGATTGTCTACCTGGTTCAATCACGGTTCCATATCCCCAATGCATGAATTGGGAAAATGAAAAACGCAGCTCTTCAATAGGTGCGTTTTCGTATCATCAGCGATGTGAAATACTGTTCCGAACGAAAAAGTGTTCATAAGTCAGACATTCCTATACCTGACCCCTAGGATGATCAACTCCCTCTTGAGTCAGTAACCCCTTCTTGATTAGCATAATCTGAAGAAAGAGAGAGGTGAGTGGAGATGAAGGATTGGGATGAGATGAGAAAGGAATGAGATACGAGTCAGGATGAGTTTCAGTATGAGTTAATATTGCCAGACGTCTCATGGCGAATGGTTCGGATCCGCAACTCAAATTAAAATCAGAAAGAAACGTCTGCCACCGTACTCTGAGGTACAGTAATTGGTTCTCATCTGTTCCTCTGGCATATTCTCTCTTATATCAGGAAGAGGCACAACTCGCTCCCCTCTACTGAACAGAACACACTCCAAATCCTATTGTCGATTGTAAGTAGACGGGTTTGCTGCCTATACTTGGACTGATACCCTCGGGGGCAGAGAGAGATGAGAGGTGGTAGGTCAAAGGATGAGAGAGTGGGGAAGAATGAGAGAGACAAGGCAGAATCATGTGGGTCACAATGGGGAACACCGCCTAAAAGCTGAAAGTGTGAGCGAATTAGCGATCGACAGCGTGAAAAGACAAGAAAAAGACGAGGAGGAATTAGGAAGTTGATCGAAACGAGATTGGAAAGTGATTGGAAGTGGAGGGCTTTTACTACCAGACATTCACCGATTCGACCAATTGACTGATCCACAAATTGAATCGACCTAAAAACGACCTTCCGATGGATGAGAGAAAGGCAGATAATGTTGATTGATCGACTGTACAAGAGAGGTGGGAAGATGAAGAGAGAGGAAGAGGAGGGGAAGACGACAGATTACTCATTCTGGGAAAGCCCCACGGCAAAGAGTGGTAGTGAAAACACAGGACTAGAACGATGAGTCGAGATTGAAAGGGGCGGAGACTATCCCTCATCCATAAGGGGAAATCTACCCAATCTAGCGATAGAGGGTGGTCCTTTTCATCTCTCCCTCCTCCTCTTGCTCCTCCCTCTCTTCTTCTTCCTTTCAATAGACAATATCTGGCTGATTATGCAATGGAAACGATGGACAAAAAAAGGAGATGCAAGGAAATTGGGTGGGCTGCTCTCTCGATTCCGCGTGCTCTCTCGTTAAAGCGATTGACTAGTGATGATGCAAGGACGGAAATGAGAGGAAAAAGGATGAATATCAATCTCCTCCAGTCAATTATCTTCTCCTTTGTCTCTGATTTATCCTTCTCTTCTCTCTTCTCTTACTTGACAAATGCACTGTCAGTATGAAGGTCTTCTCATGAGAAGAAGAGAAGGAATGATAGGGGAATGGAACGGGTGGTGGGAAAGAGGAGTTTGGCACGAATGAACTCGATTAGTTAGACACTTCCAATCTCGCGAAGGTCGGCGGTTCGACTATCGCCATAGTTTCAAAAATAGTGAAATGAAGTTTATTGTTAGAGCAGATGGTTGAGACTTCCCACAGAGCAACGATAGTCTGTACCGAAAGCTAAGTTGATAAGAAAGACTGATAGAGCAGCTGAGAATTTATGTTCTCTCGTGATAAGAGAAGGAAGAAGAAAGAGGGGTCAGGGGTCATACCTTCTAGCGACTTCAACTCACCCTTCAAATCGCTTTTTTCCGAGTGAAACCGATCTAGATTCGATTCAGTCGATCACTGTTCGCACACACAAAAAGAGTGTGAATGAGTGGACGAACAGGAATCAGATTGTCTACTTACCCAAGGGGGGGGGGGGAAATCACGCGAGTAATCAGGATGAAATTGATCAGTCCAGTCCTTCTTTCCATGCAAACGACAGCTCCGATTTCACACTTCCCTCGTTTGCGTGTTAGAAGAAGACGAACAGCAAATTGGAGAGAGGAGGAGAGATTGGAAGAACGAGACTAGTGGAAGATGGGTTGATGATGACAAATTCAACAGAAACAGTGCTGCGAAAGGCG
Organism: Pristionchus maxplancki; assembly: GCA_900490775.1. NCBI lineage: Eukaryota > Metazoa > Nematoda > Chromadorea > Rhabditida > Neodiplogasteridae > Pristionchus > Pristionchus maxplancki. The sequence continues at coordinate 457,700 of LS531849.1, forward strand.
CTGTTGCAAATGGATGAAGTGAGAGAATTAGGGCGCAGCTGAACAGTTGAGAGCTGCTCTTCTTCGTCTCTTCACCCCTCAAAGTACACCCATCCCTCCCCTCCTTCCCTTCCTCTTCTCATAACGAGATTGTCCTGTGAGAATCGGGATGGATTCAGAGGGAGAAAGGCGAGAGATTGAAGAAGAGAAGAACACACGGGATGGCTTTACTACTTTCTCGAGAGCCCTTCCGATTCATCCGAGAGAAGCGACGGAGTAACGACCGCGAGTCTTTCTCAACGCAGAATCTTCCTGAAATTTGCGCACAACCTAGAAGACGCGGATAATAGGCAACTTGTGGCAGAACGTTGAAACCAGAAGAACCGGGAAGTTTCCCCTGGTTTCGACTCCCACAAAGGGTAGATCATCATCGTGAAAAAGTGAGCGGAGGTGTGAAGAGTGAGCACACGTAAAAAGGGAAGGGGAGAGGGGACAATGGAATGAGGTAATGGACTGACGGAGTGAGTGAATCGCACTGTGGAATCGAGAGTGTGAAAGGAGGTACACAAGTCACTTTTGGAGGGTACTCTCACGGAATTATTAGATGTTGGAGGCAGTCACAGTGTAGACATCTTCCCCTGCAGAAGGTGTTCCTTGAGGGAAGCTAAGCCCCTCAATGGAAAGGTCACACCTATTGTTGCTTCTCTCCCCAAAGAGAAGCCGATCATCCCCACTAATTTGCTGTTCCGCCACTAGCTAAATGCCGATCTGCACGGAGCAAAGTGCCCACTAGAATCGACCAGATTCGCGGCTGGTCGCTAACCATCGTAAGTCTGGGGGACTCATTGTATTTTAGGGGTGCGGTAAATGGCCGTCTCTCTCTCTCTCGATTCCTCGTGCTCTCTCGCCTAATTAGAACGGATGCCCCGAGGGCTAATTGGAGTGCACAGATAGAGGGGGTATCTGTTTCCAGAGGGAGGAGGGAGGGCTAAACCACCCATATTGCCATCCCCCCTCCCTCCCCCTCTGGCTCCATGTCAAGTGGTCAAATATGAGCTGTGATTGGGGGAGGAGAGAGGGTTTCTTCGTCCATCTAATGATGGAAAGAAGAGGAGTGAAGGACTGGAGAGGAAAACTCACTGATTCAATAAGGACTACGCTTGAGGATATTGGGTTAGGACCCGTGTGTTATCGAGCAGTGAGATGAAGAAGAGTCTACAGTCTGAATAGGGAACTCGCCAAATCAGAAAAGAGACAGCAAAACTGGACAGTTCTCAGCAGCGACGCGCGTAGACGAATGAGGAAATTCGCAGACATAGCGCAAGTCTTTTTCTCTCTCAGCAGCTCTGGCCAAAGGAGAAGAGAGACCGAATGAAATGAAGAGAAAGAAGGGATAATTCCATTGTAGGAGAAGCGAGGGAGGGGGATTCGGGAATATAAACACGCCCGCAGCAAGTGTTTTTGACAGACAGAGACAAGAAATGACTGGGTTTGAGAAATGAAGATGAGACATGTTTCACGGTGAATACAGAAGATGAGTGGCAATTGCAATAAGACTAATAATCAGATGGAAATCTCTCCACTGACCACTCCTTCCCCTCTCCTCTTCTGATGATGGGCGGATACAAGGGAAATGTGATACGGGGGTGAGTAGTACGAGGAGGTTTCAGATGAGGGGAAAGGAGAGAGGAGGGATGATACTCGACCGGGGATGAAATGAACTGCATTCCCTACCAGTTCGTATGGGAAGCAACCATTCAATCCTTCTTTCCGCGTGTCTTTCAATCGACTATTAGTGCAGAGGGAATGAATGAATTCAATGAGAGAGAAAGTGAAGTATTCATTCGAAATACGCATCGCATCATTTAGAATTGAAGTGAAGTCTGATGGAATCGTCAGAATACAACAATAGGCTGTGCAACCTTTCACATCATCGTTGACCCCCGAATGGAAGTGTTTCATTCGACTAAAGGACAGTTCTTGAAATGAGGAGTGCGTCAAGATCCATGGCCCTTCTCCCCTCTGGAATGAGAAGTGTTGACCACTTCCCGATGGAGATTCGATGAAAAGGAAGAAGATCCCAATGTGTTGTCGGATTACAAGAGAGAGAGAGAGAAGGGGATGTCCGAGGATGAAAGACGATCTGCCTACGGATCCACAGGGGAGAAACACCGGGGGGAACGTCGTTGGCTACTCTAATAGCGATCGATGATCTTGAAAGAGGAGTGCGATATGCTAAATTGGAACGGTTGTAGAACATTGATCGAACGATGATAGGAAGGAGAGAAGGGGCTCGATTTGATTGATCCACTACATGACACACAACTGCTGTCTATTCGGGGGAAGATTGACAAGACAAGAAGAGGATCAGAGGGAAGAGCCGATATTGATGAGAGAGAGAGACGCCCGAAGGGGGAATCTGTGCCACGGACCCAATCCCGGATTGGTGGGAGTCCTCTCGATGGGAGCCTCATTAGATGGACCCGATTACCTTCCGGATGGATTCCCGATCGAGAGAGCGGTAAATGAGAGAAGAGAGAGACGATGAGTGAGGGAAAGAGGCTATTAATCGAGTACCAGAGGGTAATGAGTGATCAGAGGAGGGCATGAAAGGGAGAGAGCGACGAGAGACCGTTTGACGCCATGGCAGACCTTTCTTTCGAGGGTGTTGCAAATCATAGTATTGGAAATTTTTCCCAATATCCAAAGAGGCCTCTATCCGTTCAACTACATCTCGGAAGTTCTCCTCCCTTCGGACATCTCTTCTCTCTTCTCCCAATTAGACTGTCCCATGCTCGTTTAGCCGTCGATTGTGTCCGGAAATCTCGGATTCCCACTCTGCACTCTCTCGTTACACCACAGTCTCTCGTCCATTCTACCCAGTTAGGGAACTCCCGGAATGGAGACTCAGAAGGGGAATCAGAGACTAACATTGTTGGACGATGCCCCCCTTCTAAACGCTTCCGAGGCGGATGCACAGCATCAGAAATTACGAGAGAATCGGGTTAGAGGATGGGAGAGATGGTTAGGAAAGGAGGGAATGAGGATGCTTGGAATGATTCATGGAGGAGGATGAATAGGGGAGGGAAGGCTACAACAGAGAGAAGAAGGTGAAGGAAGCAGGTGTGAAAGGAAATGAGAGTGGAAACATGAGGAATGAATAATAAGGATGCTAAAAGCAGGAGCTAAAAATACGGAAAGAGGGGTGGAAAGTGGGTTGATCTCTCCTGAGTCTTCACTCGGAGATTGATAGGGACAAATGTCGAGATTGATGAGGGTGATCGCTTTTGCTTTTTCCTCCCTCCGATAGAAGAGAAGAGACGGAATAACAAGAAGGATGATCAGGAGTGATCTCAGCAATGGAGAAGGATCTGTTATGAGGGATGAGGAAGACAGAAGGTTCCATCACTCTTTCGAGTGATTTGAGACATCAAACAAACTCGCGAGCAAAGAAATGAAGCAGTAAGAAGATCGTGACATGTGTCTCTTTACCCATCCAGTTTTATGAGGTCGACTGGCTAAGACCTACTGAAACCCTGACAATGAGTTTCGCCGTTGATAAAAATGATTGAAACTCATTCCATTCTCGACATTCATCCGATCACACGAAATCACGAAAGTACACGAAATCTGTGCGGAAGTCTTGCACAAAAACCACCTGGGCACCGAATTGGCTTTAATCATTGCCCGGATACGTACATCGATTCAGAAT
>LS531849.1:461973-495935 GCA_900490775.1 Pristionchus maxplancki
ACTGGCTAAGACCTACTGAAACCCTGACAATGAGTTTCGCCGTTGATAAAAATGATTGAAACTCATTCCATTCTCGACATTCATCCGATCACACGAAATCACGAAAGTACACGAAATCTGTGCGGAAGTCTTGCACAAAAACCACCTGGGCACCGAATTGGCTTTAATCATTGCCCGGATACGTACATCGATTCAGAATGTTATCCTGGCTGGCAGAGAAGCGAGAGAGCACTCAGAACGAGGAGGGCGATCTCTACATCGTCCATCCCTACAGTACAGAAGCCATGCAGGAAATGGGAAGGGAAGGGACTGAATTGACAGGTGGTTCGAATAGGCAATAATGTCCATTATGATCGCATCCCGAATGAGAAGGAGAAGAGGATGAAGTGGAAGGACTCTCGAGGATTCACTTCTCAAAAAAGCTGCGGCAACTGACTGCGAGAGAGTGATAAAGTAGGTGATTGTCGATGATGAGAGAGTGGGGGATCAGAGGAGAGTCGAGAGTGGGAGAGAAGAACAGAGAGGACGAGAGAGTGAGTGGAATGGAGAGAGTGGAGAGATGGCCTTAGGGCATAAAGACGAACGAGAGGAAGGCTAATTAGTGGACTGAGGCATTTCGAGAATGTTGTGAACGAATGGAAGACATTGAGTAGAGAAGGAAGATGCAATCGAAATGAAAATGTAGAATGGATTGCTGATTGGTAATGGACCGTAAAACAGTTGATTGACGTCAGATTGGTCATGCCCGGTCATTTCCTCTCCTCTCGATCGGGAGTCTACCTCATAAGGGAACCCAGGTGGTTGTAAATCACTCTCTCCATGAGATTGGAATGAGAGAAACAAGGATCGAAGAGGGTCCAGAGTGGGCAGAGAGAGTGAGAGAGAAGGGAGAAGGGAGAGATCCCATTCGACCACGGTGCAAAAGTGACAGTACCTAGAGAGGAGTCCTTCAAATATGAATAAGTGTCGCATCCAGTCGGAATCCTTTCAAGTTAGAGGGAGAAAGATGGGTGGGAAGATCGAGCAGATAGACAGCATGGAACCGAGCACTGTGCACCGTCAAACCAGAAAGGATGGTGCCAACCATGTCACGATATGGCCCATATCATATGGGGGCCAAACCTACTCAGTCTTCTGACAACGAAATAAAGACCAAAAACAGCAACCGATTGTAGAGTTCGGTCTGATGCAAAAAGATACTATTTGCAATGCAAGTAAATGGCGATAAGTGAATGATGGACAATAGTGTCAACAGTGAAGGGAAGGAAGACCCGGAATGAAATTGGAGTGAGAGTCAGTTAGAGACAGTAAAGTGATGAGAAGTGACAAGAGGAGGGGAGGGACTCTATCCATTCACTGCGATCTCTCTCTCTCTCTCTCTCTCTCGAGGAGGGGAGGACCATTCATGCTTCTGGTGTCCATTAGTACTCACGAAGTGAGAGATAATAATGAGTTGGAATGGAGATGGGAAGAGACATGAAGAGCAGCTTGCATGGATGTGAATTACCATTCCAGAGATACGATGGGAACTGATCGATCTCGTGAGGTCCCCGGAATAGGTAGACCTAGTATAGATAGGACATGCAAAGTGGCTGAAACAGCCTTCCTTCTAGCAGAAAGACATCGAATATTCACCCTTCGTATCCTACGCGAGAGAGAGGCTAAAGATAGCCCAATTACCATGTTGAAAGTGACTAAATGAGGAAGGGAGAGAGAGAGAGAGATAGGCATGGTTGACCCCCAAAGACCCCCCAATGGCAGGTCCTGGTGTGGGTTTTTGCTACAGCAGTCCATTCGGAACAGGGAACACAAACCGAATCGGCTATCAAACGACTCGTTCGACTGTGTGGGAAGGACGGATTTATGGTCTTCTCTTCTACCAATCCCGAGACGAATCGAAGACGATAAAAGGGAGGAAATGGGTGCAGCAAGAGGGAAAGATAGAGTAGATCACGCAATGGGAAGAACAATGTTGTCCCTCTCTGCATTTCACGTGCTCTCTCTCACTGTCTGACTGGGGAGAATGCACGTAGAATGAAGAGAGACTGCAGCACGCTGAACAAGCGAAGAAAGATAAAAGAAGGAGAAGGGTGGAGTTTATGATCTCCCTCTCTTGAGCATGTTCGAGTGAGGGAGGCAAGAAGGGCTCTATCCCTCCTTTTTGTAGCAGAAACTGTAAATCACCGATTGTAGGTCGGAGAAGGGAGTGGAGCTCAGTCCCAACAAATTAGGAACCCCGCGCAAGATTGGATTGCGGGGTAGAATGTTTTCGAAGGAAGGTTCGTAAAAGAACCAAACGAAAAAACTAAACTGATTTTATTGAGACATCCTAACTGTGATGCACATTTCAAAGAGCTTGGTTAAAATTCGAGAGAGCAAACGGAATCTCAGATGGGAACAGAGACATTTGAGATGGTAATGATAGGAAACTGCCTCGGAACTCGCTAACTTACGCTCCTTTCCAATTAAACGAGAAGAAATAATTAAACGAAACGGCAAGTGGTAATTGCGTGAATGGGAATACTGCCAGTTCTTGAAACAAGCTGGTACCAATCTCTCGATGGAACCAGAATGGTACCCGACCCATCGTGGTACCGGGTGGGTGCCGGAAACTACCCGGAAGGAACCAATAATCGAATGAAGTCGATCTGAGGGAGCATTCATCGCACAGCTGTCTTTTCAATAACCCTCTCCTTCCCTCTCTGGTTCCATCCGGATCCCCTTCCTCCCTGGGTGGTCCAGTCAATTGCATCCTTCGTGCCACGACCGTCTGTCACTCCACAGGAGTACGGGGAAGTCATCCTAGATGACTCCTGAGATTTGAGGGTTCGAAAAGGCAAAGAGAAGGGAACCGACTGGAAGTCTAGCAGTAAAGTCAGTCAAACTCCACTTCCCTTGAGCAATAATAAGCCCTGAAAGAGGGCAACGATCACATAAATCAATCTTAACCGTGCACCAGGTGAATTCCCAGTCTCAGCGCTCTCTCCATTTCACCCACTCTCTCGCCCTCTCTCACCAAACTGAACGATATTGGAAGACAGACAGGAGCAGCATCGTAAGTCAATCAGCACACGCGAAATTGTTGCGAAAATTGCGAGAGGAAAATAATGAGAGTCGATGATGAGAAGGAGACAATTGAGTGACAGTTCATGGACAGAAGAGAATGGAATGGAAGAGGGGCATTCGAATACGGTAGATAATCGAAGAACCGTTGGCCCATTAGAATAATGAGTTAAGATTCACTCCTTTTTGAAAGGGTGAAACAAGAGAGAGGAGCTGAGATACATAGTGTTTGAATATCAATGTTGAACTCCCAGAAACAAGAAGAGTCATAAAACGAGCCTCCCCACACTCGGATGATCCGAGAAAGAAGTGAATCCCGGAGGGGAGTGCCACCTTCCTTCTCCTCCCTGGGATCACTCCCTTTCTCACTCCAATAAGCATGAGAGCTAATGCGAAATCTGCCAGTCATTGTCGAAAGTACGCGGAACAAAGTGTAAAAGGGACTGGATTAGGAAGAGGAGAGACTCTCTTCGTTTTGAGTGCTCTCTCGTGGTTTGAGAATGAAGGAAAGGGGTCTATCTAAGGTAGCATGGCGTGATTTACTGTGGCATCTCAAAGAACTTGTCTGACCCCTGGAGAGCAAAATCGAATGGAATCGAATCTTGAGATTTTCATCGCAATTATATGGGCTTGTTTGACAGTATATGTATAGCCGAATATAGCCTTTTACATTTTTTCCTTTGATGCGTTCGTTCTTCTATACTAGTCAATCCTATTCACGATTTATCCCTCGATGCATCCGGCAAATTCCGTCTTTGCTGTTATCCGTCAGAAGAAGTTCTATGATCTGAAGCCATTTCAGCTGAGAACACGAGGTCATCCGGGTCGAATCCATTGAGGGCGAAATAGAGTCGAAACAAAAGATTGAACGTCGAAGAAGAGGAAAACTGTCTAAAGAATTCTCATGATTCTACATCGAACGGTTCTTCGGAGAGAGGATGACAACAACTATTATTGTGTTTCCCCACATCAAAAGAGAACGAGCAAGTTCATACGATTCCATTTCGATAGATAAACCTTTATCAGTCTTTCTCCCTAGTCAGAGTAGGTCAGAGGGAGCTTCTCATATTCTGCAGTCTTTCGCTTCAGAGACGGATCATCATCCTCTCCAGTCATTACTGTCCCATCCTCATTGTATCGTTCAAATGAAATCTCGTTCGAGAGGATTGAAATCTCGTCATTGAAGTCGAATGCATTCTTAGTGGCTGCTCCCTTTCGAATTGTCATTTTCATTCTTAATTTATTATATTATTTAATTATTATATTATATTGAACCTTCCAATAAGGATATATATGATGAGGTCATCCAATTCATCGAATCCGACTATTTCATCTCCCCAATCCCCATTCAGTTCCCGACTTTCTATCTTGACCAGCATCTGCAATAACTTATTCGCATCATCATTGACTAAATAATCTTTCATCAGATGTGAGCCACGAAAGAATGATCAGATTAGTTACAGAAGTGAATCTGAATCTGCTCACGTCGACATCTCTTCTTCTGGAATGGAATCTTCCATCGGGAAGATAGTCAGGAAAATTGTAGTCCTCCGTCGATTGGACGTAACGGATTCCCAGCAGTTCGAGCAGTCTTCGACAGGCCGCTGTTTTGGCGTCGGAGAGCCGGAACTGCGTCATCTCACTACGACCAGTCGCCATCTCCTGCAAGGATCGAATTAACGAGACACTTGGAGATTGATTACACTCTATTTACTGCAAAATAGACGTTAGAAAGTCAACAAATGATTCAGATTGTGTAATCGATACATTGTCATTTGGCCGACTCACATTGAATAAATCGAAGAATTGATCTCCAGTGAAAGAGACTCCAGAGGACCATATACACAAATTCATCCGTCCCTCAATCCATGAACCGAAACTGCTCTCATCCAGGTATTCATCGCCCTCCTTCTTAATGCACTCGCATTCCATTGGTTTCACGTGTTTGCTAATTATGACACAGCGAACAAATGGGTTCCGTAATTGAGTATCTAGATAGTTCATTGGAAAATCATACGATGTCTTCGATCGCAACGAACGTGAGGGAAAGAGCACGAATTTCCTTGACCAAAGGGATGAACGAGAAGTCAGCGAATTCACACTGAAAAGGAAGATACGATTGTGATCAAGTTGATTATTGAGAGAGAGATGGACAGCAGACTCACCGTGAATATAATCCCTTCAAACTGCGTATTTCTCAATTTCATAAGCGTCGAACGAATATTCTCTCGATTTCCCTCATCGAAACGCAGATTGACACTGCAATGATGATCACGCTCTGTATCTTCCCACCGATCTCATTTATCACTTGATAGTGATTCCAACTTTCTCAAATCTGCAACAATGAAGAAAAGAGAGAATGAAAAAGCTAACTGATCAGGGTCGTCATCCAATTGAGAAGAGCCAACGATCAATCCTTCTTCAGTCTCAAATTTTCCTTCCGATTCAATCTGCAAAAATAGTAGGATCTTGTCGAGTTTTGCTGGTTGTGAATTGCAAGGAATTGTCAAAACGTTCTATTCTCAAATGGCATTTGCAATGTACACGATCGTTCCAGGAATTCCTTTCCCACCATCTTTGTCTCGTGTTGGTTCTCTACCTGATGCAATTCCCGATTGACCCTCGCCCTCATTCGATCGGCAGTGCTCATGAACTTCATAATGTGAAGTTTGAGCTCCCGCGGGAGAAGGGACAGAGGGAAGTATCCGGCTGAAGAGGAAAAGGAACTGTTGCCTAGGGATGACGTCATCTTCACCGATTCTCCAATCATCCTCAACTTCGGTAGTAGAAGAAACGAAATCTTTGAGTGTGCTATCCGTCTTAATGAATACCGTAATCACTTTACTCGATAAGGCCGGATACCGTACCATCTTAGACAATCGATTGGAGACAGGCGAGGGACGATAAAAGAGTGGCAACCGCCCGACGGAAAAGAGAAGGAATCGAATGAAGGAATGAGGGGGGGGGAGTAAAATCGGAAATAATGTTCTTTTTTTATTCACTGTAATTCAACTATTCAACTATCCTATCCAAATTGTCTCTCATTCCCATGACCAGCCCTTTACAATGTACGCTTACACTGGAACATTTCAATACTCGAACATTTTATCAGGCGAAATTTCAAGCACAATTAAAATGTCGAGAAGTCACAGGAGAATCAGATTTCACTGGGTGGAGAAAGATAAAACGATCTGCGGGGCATTTAAAGCAGAAATGCTTTACCTAAAGCAATAGATATTATCGTGTTAATTAGCAAGATTAAGAAAGCTAGTAAGGATGTAATTCATTCGAGTGATAAGAAAAGACAACGTGGTAGATCGGGAAGAATGGGTAGATCAACGATCAATCGATACCCTAAGCAAGCTAAAGACTAAAGATAATTATGCTTCGGAAATAAACTTCAACGAAAACAAAACTGAACCTAAATCTACTTTTTCTTTGACAGTAAGTATGCAGTCGAATATAGTTTTTCTCTTCCTATTATGCGTTCATTCTTCTATACTAGTCAATCCTACTCACGATTTATCCTTCGATGCATCCGATAAATTCCGTCGGTGTTGTTATCCGAAGAAGTTCTATGATCTGAAGCCATTTCAGCTGAGAACACGAGGTCATCCGGGTCGAATCCATTGAGGGCGAATAGAGTCGAAACAATAGTTTGAACGTCGAAGAAGAGGAAAACTGCCTAAGAATTCTCATGATTCTAAATCGAACGATTCTTCCGAGAAAGGATGGCAACAACTATTATCGTGTTTCCCCACATCAAAAGAGAACGAGCAAGTTCATAGGATTCCATTTCGAAGTAGATATAAACCTTTATCAGTCAGTCATCATCTCTATTCGGAGAAGATCAGGGGGAGCTTCTTGTATTTTCTCCTCTTTCTCTTCAGATCACTGGGAGAGTTCTTGTACTTCGGAGTAAAAGGATATCCAATGATCTCTGATAGTTCCTCATTGTAGCATTCGAATGAGAGTTCATTCGAATTGATCTTGTCGTTGAAGTCGAATCCGTTCTCAGTTGCCGCTCCCTTTCGAACAGTCACTTTCATTCTTAATTTAGCATTTATGTAATTTAGCAATAATATTACATTGAACCTTCCAATAAGAATATAGATGATGAGGTCGTCATTGTCGAACAGAGCAGTTTCGTCTCCCCAATCTCCATTCAGTGGACGACTGCCTCTTTTGACCACCATCTCCAAAAAGTTATTTGTATTATCATTGAAGGAATGAACAGATTAGTTACAGAATTGAATCTAAATTTGCTCACATCGACATCTCTTCTAGTTGTATGGAATCTTCCATCGGGACGATATTCGGGACCAAATCGATTATGGTAGTCCGTCGACTGGACGTAGTGGATTCCCACCAATTCGAGGAGTCTTCGAACAGCCGGCACTCCGGCATCAGTGAGCATGAACTGAGTCATCTGACTGCGACCAGTCGACATTTCCTGCAATGATCGAATGAAAGAGAGACATGTAGATACACAATATTTTGTACACAGAAGAGGTGGCAATCGGTTTGTTGAGCAGTTAGAAGGGCAAGATTGTAACTTTCAGTGTATCATAGATTGTCATTTGGCAGACTCACAGTGAATAGATGGAAGAATTGTTCTCCCGTGAAAGAGGCAGCGAATCCATATGAGCAAATTAGCAGCCGCATCCGTCCCTCAATCCATGAATCGAAACTTCTCTCGTCCAAGTATTCATCAGGCCATCGCTCATTCTGAATCCACTCGCATTATTTTACGTGTTCGATTAATTCATTTGAATTGCTTACGCGATCGACGTCCGCGATGAACAAGAGGGAATCAGCACGAATGGCCTTGACGAAGGGAATGCACGAGTGGTCAGCCATTCCACACTCAAAAAGGAAGATTCGATTGTGATCAAATTCATTATTGGGAGACAAGGACAGAATACTCACGAAGAATTCAATATCTTCAAACATGGAATTTCTCAGTTTCATGAGCGTCGCTCGAACATTCTCTCTATTTCCCTCATCGATGACCAGATTGACGCTGCAACGATGATAACGCTCAGTTTCTACTCCCGTAGACGAGAACAATGAATAAAAGAGAGAATGAAAGCTGACTCTTCGGGGTTGTTGTCCTGATCAGGAGGGCCAATTGTCAAATCTTCTTCCGTCTCGAATTTACCTTCCGACTCAATCTGCAAAAATTGAAAGAGCTTGTCGAGTTTTGCTGAAGTTGTGAATTGTATGGAGCAAGGCATTATCGAAACATTCCATTCTCAGATGGTATTTGCAATGTACACGATAGACAGGAATGTTCTCCTCCTTTCCCATCATCATCGTCTCTTGGAGGTTCTCATTTACCTGATACAATTCCCTGCAGACCCTCGCCCTCATTCGATCGGCAGTGCTCATGAACTTCATAATGTGAAGTTTGAGCTCCCGCGGGAGAAGGGACAGAGGAAAGTATCCGGCTGAAGAGGAAAAGGAACTGTTGCCTAGGGATGATGTCATCTTCACCCTTTTTCCAATGATCCTCGACTTCGGTAGAAGAAGAAACGAAATCTTCGAGTGTGCTATCCGTCTTAATGAATACCATAATCACTTTACTCGATAAGGTACCGTACCATCTTAGACAATCGATTGGAGACAGGCGAGGGACGATAAAAGAATGGCAACCGCCCGAGGGAAACGAGAAGGAATCGAATGAAGGAATGAGGGGAAAGTAAAATCGGAAATAATGTTCTTTTTTATTCACTGTAATTCAACGGACCAAACTGTCAAAAACATTCCTATGACTAGCCCTTTACAATGTAAGCATACAGCGGAGACTTCAATACTCGAACATTTTATCAGGCGAAATTTGAAGCACAATTAAAATGTCGAGAAGTCACAGGAGAATCAGATTTCACTGGGTGGAGAAAGATAAAACTATCTGTGGGGCATTTAAAGCAGAAATGCTTTACCTAAAGCGATAGATATTATCGTGTTAATTAGCAAGATTAAGAAGCTAGTAAGGATGTAATCCATTCGAGTGATAAGAAAAGACAACGTGGTAGATCGGGAAGAATGGGTAGATCAACAATCAATCGATACCCTAAGCAAGCTAAAGACTACGGGATTGCAAGCTCATGAAAGGGAAAATTATGTAGAGAATTTGAAAATTATGCTTCGGAAATAAACTTCAACGAAAACAAAACTGAACCTAAATCTACTTCCCTGGGCTGGAAAACATATTTTGCAGTTTTAGTATGAATTATCAATCGAGGTAAAATCGTCAGCACAAATAGAGTCGGAACGGGGAGGGGGAAACAGGTATGGAACAGGCTACTCATCTGAGAAATCTAGGATAAATTGATCTGTTAACTGTGGGATGTAACTCGGATTTGTTCGGAAAATACGGCATAAAACTTCTAACAATGAACGGTACTTCAATTAGGGGCACAAAACATGCGAAAGAAAAAAAACGGGGAAAACCTCTATCACACAACAAATTAATCGATACTATCCGACTACCGTAATCTTACGTCGTTCGATGGTGGTGTGGTGCGTTGTGCACCTACCGTAACCCGTCGTGCGCCTGCTTAAGGCTTGTAGCTGAACTGGCCGCTGCCAATGCGTCTGCGTAGCTCCGACGAGAGCATTCCGCGCTCAACCTGAGAGGGGTGGTGTGATCATTTGGAAACGTCGTCTTGTACAAAAAGGAGGTGATTCGCAAATAATAGTAATCGTCGTCCTCACCTTGGCCTTCTCGAGTACACTACCGTTCTCGAGTGCACGACGAGAGAGATAGGGAAGGACGTCCTCGACGGGACCATAGGGGAGATACTTGTAGACTGAGTATCCGGCCTGACCCAGAGAGAACGAGACCTGTAGATGCAAAGGCTATTGCATTAGTTATTTGGATGGACTATCATGTGAAACCTCTTTGTGTCTACTCAATACCACTATAAGATGTTCAGAGAATTCTCTCTCGTACCTGGTCGCACATTCCGTAGAGTTGAGCGAAGCACATGATTCTCTCACTGGGGGCGATCCCTCGGTCTCTCATAAGCTTCGTCGCGAATCGGACGGTATCCTCGTTGTGAGAGGCAATCATCACGGAGACGTTGCCGCGACCTCTGTGAATTATGAGATGGATGGAGCAGTTGGTGATGTGTTTCAGCAGCATTGTAGTAGTACTGACTGTCATTGACTTACACTACCAAACTGAATTAGAAAAAATGAAATAACGCGTTAAAATACCTTCTGGCCAATTCATCGGCGATCCTCGTGAGGCATCTCTCGTACTGACGACCCGTCGCCTGCAAATTCACCATTTAGTTTACCCCGATATTCATCGATTCCTCAACATCAGTATCATGGCAAAAGAAATCAACAATCTAATACAGGTCTGAAAATTAGCATGATTCAGAACTACTACAGCCCTGTCTTTCAGTGACATGTTAGCGTTGCAGAGCGTTCCAAAACAGCAACAAAAGCCAAATACCTACCTCGTAATTCTCATTGATGGGATCTTCGTATCCAATGGCCGCTGCTCTCGCTCTCTCTTGATCCATGTACGCACCTCGCACCAATTTGGCCCCGAAGTGCCAGCCCTCACTGCAATCATATCCATCAATGATACATTTGGCGTTTCGCCCCAGCCATAACTCAAACTCGCCAGCCGTGGGAACAATCCAGTAGTTTCAGCAAGACATAAATAACATTTAAAAATATGAATAAATTGATGGTACCGTCTGGCCTTCTGCATATCACACTCCATATCGTCGAGGGCATTCTTGAGATAGGCTTGATACGTGTTGAAGATGTTACCGCGCTCCTTGTTGTACCTGCAAACACATTAATTTGTATTGTTAGTTTTATACTGGCAAGTTCATGTTTCAACCTGCAAACGAAACTTCCTACACCTCAGTCGCTGGCATGATTAATGCCGCCCCTTGATGCACACATCTCGTTCTACCTTTCCCACATCCTAACTAATCGTCCTCCGACCACAATCAGGCACTAGAATGGAGGGGGAAACACAAACTTCTTCATCATAGCGACAGCCATTCTCGAGATGGCGGGTTGGAAGTACGTCTGCTCCGCGTCCACCATCAATCTGCAAGGGGCGATTGAATAACTCATGGATGAATGAACATAAATCTCATTTCTGTATGTGAGGTAACTAGATTTTAGACTACAAGCAGCTGCAAAACTAAGCAACTATTACGAGATTTGTTAGATCATTTTTGAATATCTTCGTGGTGTTTTTCAACGCACCTGATGCCTCTGGCGATACCGTACTCGGCCACTTCCACAGTGCGCTGGATCATGTTCGTGAACTGCAAAATATCGAGTTTATCGATTGAATTCACCGTATTCTTAATCTACCGTACCTCCTGTTCCTCTTGCGGGGTCAGATTCTGGATGAGTGGCTCGAGTTTGCCCGTCTTGATGTTCAGCACCTGAGAAAAGTGAGAATTGCCTCGAAATCTAAGCCAGTTATACTTTTTTTAATCGTTTTTTTTACAAAAAAATAATTAAATCAAGGTGCGAAACAACCTTGAACATCTGTCCCAACTTCTGGTTGTCCTCCAGCAGTTGATCCCAACCGTGGAAGTCCACCAGACCTGTGAAATGAAAGAATTGCTTCTATCTGAAACATCAATCTTGTCCTGCAGAAACGTCGCCTTGCGCAAAAATAGGACATTTCTGAATTAGTAATCATCGTCAGGGGTGTGCGGCAAGCAACTTGCCGGTTGCCGAAATTGCCGAAATTGCCGAACTTTTCTTGCCGACTTGCCTTGCCGGCAACGGCAAGTGAAGTTTTTGGCTTGCGGAAAATTTTTACAGACTTTCAACGGACCAATTTCTCGCTTCAAATGTCATCATCATCATCATCATATTTATCCTGACATCAGGCAATGGGCCTGCAGGAGTTGAATATCGCTATGCTTTAAAAGTTGAATATCGCTATGCTTTAGCGCTTGAATCGATTTTCTAATATGGTTTTCGGATGATTGGGAGGCTTGCCGAAATTGCCGAAGTTGCCGGCAATTGCCGATTTCCGAATTTCAGCAATTGCCGAAATTGCCGATTGCCGAAAATTGTGCTTGCCGCACACCCCTGATCATCGTCCTCACCATCTCGATCGAAGTCTACAGTCTCGAACCATTGCTCAGTGATATCCTTATCGATCTTGACGCCAAAGTTCTGAAAGGATAATTTCGAAACTCTTATAAAAAGGTAAAGGTAACACCGTTATTCTAGGCACTTGCGTCCTGCGGTGCGCCGTCGAACCCGTGTGGGATGGAATGGGAGGGCGCCTTAGACCACTACACCACTTCGCTGTGTAGTGGTCTAAGGCGGGGGGAGGGGGGGGGGAACTCTTATAACTATTTCTTACCTTCAACTTTTGGGCGAATTGATCCTTGCTGATTCTCTTCATCTGCAGACCTCCGATCGAGTCTCCCGTAAGAGCCTGGCAAAAGATTACTGTAGGTCACTGCAACTGTTTGATAACACAGCGATACGGTAACATCGAGAGTACAGTATACCTTGAAGAAGTTATGAGTCTGGGCGATAGATTCGGAGAGACGCAGCAGGAGGGCCGGTCGGCCTGAGAATTAGTCAATATCGAGTAAATGTACGACATGTCACGGAAAAAAGCGAAAATGTATTCAAAACTGAGGTGCATTGTTCGTGCGGATGACAAGTGTTGTATACATACATGGGCATCATTGTTGGCACCAGCAAAACCCACCCGGTTTTGTCCAATTCATCCCACCCGATTCTGATACATTTAGAGTAAAACTGGTATTTTGCTCTTATTTTGAAGTATTTTCATTACAAACCCACCCGATATTCATACTCAACCAACAATCCCTGCCCATGTATGGTTGTATATGGAAACGGCGAAGCGCCAATTCAACCATTTTATATTTTTCCTACTCTTCTGCCAAACAAAAATGCCTCCGAATTTCTTCATTGAATACCAACCGAGGGCGGTGATCTTAATGGCGGCGAATCCCTCTCCTCCAGATGCCTTCGCGACGGCGTCGATCGACTCGCAGAAGATGTCTCTGTTCTCGTCGCACGCCTTCTCTCCCTCGTAAATGTATGTTCTGCAATTTTATGTATGGCAAACACATCATTTTTGTAATATTCCAAAACTGCAGAATCGATGACAATGTTCCAGCAAAAAAAAGAGGAATGAGGAATTATTGAACAGGATATTGCCAAGGTAGTTCCGGTAAATGTGGTGTATGCATCGGTGTTCGAAAAGCCTTCTCCATCATACGAATCACAGTGCATGGGCTATCATAATCCAGGTCGGAATCACCACTCTCCAATCTTCCCTCTCTCTCTCTCTTTCTCACCTCGCTCCATGGACATTGACTCTCCGATCGGCGAAATCCTTGTGGGCGGAGTATCTCTCATGGGTGAGATCCACTGTCGCACTGTCCACCACTCCCGTGTCCACGATCGCCTGACAATGATTACTGCTTACATTTAATTAACACTCTTAAGAAAAGTACTCTTCGAACGGAACAAATGACGGTTCATGCTGTGACGACATATCGCTCGATATTGCTATCTAGACTGTGACCAGCACTGTCATCTCAGATTAGATGGAGGGAAGGAACTCTAAACTAACGGGAGGAGACACTTCTGCTTCCGTCGATGACGTCGCATTCGTCTTCTGCTCCGCCTGCATATTAAAGAGTTAATTAGTATTATCGAGCAGAATCTCTTTAGCTGCCTATTTCATACAGTGCAGAAAGGCACATGGGAAGGAACAAACACTGATTTGGCAGTGCAATACAAGGATGTCACATCGAGAGTTCTACCTTCAATCTACTGTCATCATTGTTTCAAACTGACCTCATCGTGAGTGAGATCTCTTTCGACCGAGTAATCGAGAATCGACTTGACTCCGAATCGCTTGAGACGCTCGATCGTTTGACCTACCTGCAATGAATACCGTAGAATATTCACTATTTCAGATTCAGAAATCTTTGATCTGACAGAACGCCTCCAAAGAACAACCAAATCCCAGAACATTCATCATCACACATGTTCCTCTGAAGCACAGAGTCACGTGGTACTTCCATTCGCCCACTTTTTCCATCCCATTCTGACTCATTCTCTTCTTCCCTCGTTGAATGACCCTTTGAACTCTCTCCCCTCTCTTCCCCTTCCTTCTCTTTTCCTCACGCAAGCACCTGCTAGTCTCTGATCGCTATCTGCCTGTTGGCTCAACTTCAGAGATATACAAGTCACAAACAAAAGGGAATACCTCTTCGGTAGTCTCTCCGGCAACGAAATGGCCGTAGAAACTGTTCTTGAGGGCCTGAAAACACGTTTCGATTTATTTATTTACAAATTTTAAACGAAATAACGAAGAAAGAATAAAATAACAACTTTATACCTTCTTGAACAGATTCTTGCCGAGGATTCGACGCATCGTCGCAAGGATCGCCTACAAGGACAGGTATTTGCAGATTTTTATTTTAGCCAGTCAGGCAAAATTCGGTTTCAAAAAATCACTCACTTGGTTGTTCTGGACGAGTGGCTTGATACCACACATTCTGAGCACGACGAGAGCACGGATCAGATCGATGTTGGACTTCGACTGAAACACAAATCAATCATGAAGTAGCCCTAATTCAGCTATTCGTAATTTCTAATTGTGAAATTCGTATTCGGTCAGTACTGGAGATATCATTTTTCCCGCCACTAACATAATCGCCATGAAACCTCCCATCCCCTCCGTACCTTGAAAGCCTCCTTCGTATTCCTGAAAGTGGGATCGAGGGCTGCAAATTTATCTTCGATTTCCTTCGCGAGGGCAGCATTCACAGGGGCGAAAGTGGTGGGAGGAGAGGATGGGGAAGGAGGGGAAGGAGGGGGCTGGCCGGAGGCTGGAGGAGACGCCTGAAGGAACAGATATTACTACGATTCTTCGCTATCTGGTGGAAAATATCCAAAAATCGAGGGTTATGTATGCACAATCTAGATAGTTCAACCGGCTTTTTATCTAGAACGTCATATAAAAATCATCGTGTCCAATTCTAACAGAAAGAATTATTCTGTTGTTGTTTGTCGAACTTTGCATCACGAGGGCTGGACTATACGAACTCCCGAACTCCTCGTTCTCCCCTCTTTTCCCTCATACCCTCCAAGTATCCCATGATCCCTGTTTACTCGCATGTCCCACAGTGGAATCCCATGACCAAGGCCCAAGAGATTGAAAAGTAACCCTCCAATTTTGTAGGATTATAAGAGTCTATAGGCAAGAGAAAACTGCTCAAATATAAGTGAACACCTAGCACACACACTCGCTGTAGAACAGTTGAGCTATCAGAGTTTACACTATCGGGCAGACTACTGAATCACACAGTGGGAGCTGGTGGCAGTGTGACCTCTAAATTATTGCCAGCCAGGTGACGAAACAGTTTGATCTCTCGAACCAAAATTGTCTAAACGGGAAGAAAAGCAGAACAAATTCTATAAAAATATTTTAGCAATAATATAAACATAAATATTATTTGCAACCAACCTGGGAAGCGAGAAGTCTTGCGACAGTCGGGCTACGCGACATATGACGACCGGCGACGAGCAACCGCATTTCCCCTTTAAATATTAATTTAAAATGTAAAATTAGCAGTAAAATTGAGTGGGAGAAAGCGGAAGTCGCGTCAGAATCTCAAGTTACATATGCGAAAACGGGTCTAGAATAGAGTATGGGTCAGGAAGTGTGTCGAAACATAGACTCCGCAGATATAAATAACAGATTTTCAGAGAGGATGAAAATAAGACACGGACGAAGAGACACACAAATGCAAAAAGAGAGCAGTAGAGTAGGAAAAGAGGGAGATGAGGGTATGGAAAGAGAGGGAGGGAGAGCACCAAGAGGAGAAGAGGGAAAAGTTTGAGGGGAAGAAGAGAATCTAGACGGCAGTTAGAGGGGAGGGAGGGGAGAAGCAAGAATACGTTGTCGGTTCAAATGAGTGTTTGACGCACTCAGAGATGAGGTGCCTTCGGACGGAAAAAAAGCAGAGGGATAGTCTCAGTTTCAGGGTGGAAGGGGTAATGACGTGGATTTAGAGTGGAAAAGTCGATGAAAGGCGACATTTATGGTAGGTCAGAGGGTCGAGGAGAGAGTTTCGTCATTCAGAGTCTCTCTCCAACAAATAAATGGCACTGGGGCGCGCGCGTGCAGAAAAGATGCAGAAAGAGGAAGGAGGAGAGGGAGAAAAAGATGGAAAGGAGAAGGAAGAAGTGGAGGAAGAGAGGGGAGAAGAGGAAGAAGGAACATTCTGGGTGCTGCTGCCTCTCTGCGCGCCTAAATGACAACCAGGCACTAAGTGCAAGCGAACGACTGGGTTCATGTTGGGTGGTTAGAAGAGCGGGCCTGATTTTCATCGCATTCATTCTATAATTATGGCTCAGTAAACTATCTAATCTATCAGTGAAAATAGTTGGTTATATTCATTCACACCAAAAAATCGTACGAATAAGAAAGAAGAGATACTTACGGTAAGGGGCGGAGCTGATTAGAGATAAGAACCGTGGCACAATCGTTCAGCAGAGAACAGAATAACAGACTAGTAGAGAAAAATCAGGAACAAATGATTACACATATGTGCACATCAAAACTGTTTTGTCAAGAACAAAAAAATAGGAAAAGTCACGTTTCATATTTTTATTGGAGAAAGTCAAAAAATGTGAAGTGAAAATCACAGTAAATGACAAATGAAAAACGTTCAACCATGGCTGATAAAATAGGCGCAATTGTAGTGACGAAATAAAAATGAAAAGAAGGAAAGAAAAATCGATAATTGGAATACAATATTTTACAGCAAAAATTGAAATTAATTGACTCTCGCCGCGACCAGCATTAAAATCGTGTAGAAGTACGAGCGTTCATTTTGCGATAGCGAACCCTTGTTTTTCATTGTTTTGATTATTCTATCATTTAAAATTCAATTTCGGTGTGACATTGTTATTCCCTTCTCTCGAAAGTTAGATAATCGTGTCGTGCAGGTCTCGGTACGGTGCTGTCTGGAGGCCGGTTGTATGGTAACGGATGATCTTCCGAGAAGGTGATCTTCCTTTGAGATTCGCGCAAGAGCGGGAGGATCTTGAAGAAGACTTCGACGATAGACTACCCGTCGAACTCACGGACATCGATTTCATTCACTCGGTTAGATCGAGCCCTTCCTTTCGAAATATCACTTGATATGGTTACTCTATGGCTTCCAACACCTTCTCCTCTCACATTCTCGTTTAGTTCTGCCTCCATTCTAGGTATAATTGGCTGGTGTTACTTTAAATAGGTCCAGGATGGGCAGACGATCACTTTCAATGCCTCACAAACACAACCTTATCCCTGCCACTCCGGTTTTTCTCCGTATGGAGAGATACTTTCTTGTTGTTTTTCTCGCTTACAGCAGCGTCATTGCACATATTTTCGGGTTGATTCTCTCCAAATCAGTGATCAATTTAAGATCTAAATATGGCTCATCCGGCCTCTGCAATCACTTCCCTGATCTCGCCATTCTTCCACAACGTTTTGGTACGCGAAACAATTGAATGCTTTTGTGCCGGCCAACCCGTCCGTTCTAATCAATTTCCGCTTGAAAGAGTACTGTATCGTCGCGCTTCAGTTGGAGTCCTAACTCGATCCCTCAATTGTCTTCGGTGTGTGGTTGTTTTCATGTGCATCTGAGGGGATCAATTGATCCGTTCTATCCAGTTAGCTTCGCTGTTTGCTGTTGTCGTGTTGTGTAGTAGTCACTTTCGATGCTTCTCAGTAGCCCCCCCCCCCTCTTATTGACAAAGAAAAGTGATGTAGTGGCTGTGAAAGGAAGTGGATAACTACTTTCATCTGTTCCCCACACGATATTGGTTGTGCAAGGAGGACAGCTGTTGCCCATTTCCCCATCCTTACTGTGGTTTCTTCAGCAGTCTATTGTGAAACTCGCAGCTGTTGTGTATGCGGTCGTGTGTTATTCCTCAGTTCATGAATTGTTTTGCATAACAGCTTCTCTTTGCACGTCTTGCATCCTCGAATGTCTCCCCTTGCAGAGTGATCTCACTACTTCCATTCTCATCGGAGATGATGCCACTTTCGCGGCTGAACTCGCATCCAATCACGATGTCAACAAGGTTACTATTTAATTCAGTTGAAACAAAAATTCTGGACAATTCTTCTATTGACCACCTTCTATTAATCGTAACGTTATGTTCTTGTGAAACTTGAAGTTTTCAAGCATCATTGGTCAGCGACGGATTAAGATAGTGCGGATGATATCATACTAATGTTTGTCTCTCAATACCCTTCAATCATCTCAGGTCGATTCGAGTGGATGCGCGCCTCTCCACTACGCTTGCTTCGTCGGAAACACTCACTACGTTGAGCAGCTGCTAGGTCAGTACTCTGGTGTTATATGGGCTGTTGTTCTTCGAAGCTATCTGGTTATTTGTGAACCAAGACAAAGCACCGACGGTCACCGTGAAGTTAATCCAAATTTCTTACACTATCTTTTATACGAATTTGATGGCGGTATGTCATTGTCCTGACTTACCCACTGATAATGCAGAGCACGGTGCTCATCCGGATGTGAAGGACAGAGACAGATGGACTCCCCTCCATCGAGCAGTCCAAAAGGACAACTTCGAATCTGTCGACAGACTACTCTCTGCAGGTACGGTGGAAGCTTGGCTAAATACTATGTTTCTACTCCTTCAAAACTCCTAGGAATGGTAATTGTTGTCCTGAAAAGTGATCTGTGAACTTCGAATCCGGAGTCCTAATTACATAAAAAAAATTCCTTACGCGTGTTTCTGACTGCTCCTTCTCTTTCTCGTACTTTTCTCTACTCTGCGAGAAGGGTTTTGGTTGAGAAAAGTAGTCAAAGGGGAAGGAGATAGTGTAAGTCACCTCCTTCCTTCTCTTCCCCTCATTTGAAATCTCTAGCGCCCTCATTATAATCGAGTGCTTCACCTAAAGGATGGATCAATCCTCTCATCTCCAATTCCCTGAAACGTCTAATTCGTAACAACGTGACACTTTTCAACCATGTGTTTCAATAGTCCCTTTTCTGGCATATATCGAAAGGCTATCGCTTTCTGCTCTTACATCTTGCTATAATCCACTGTAGTCTCCAGTTCCGTTGGTTCTCAACTCCTTCCATTTCCCCTCTCCTTCAGACTGACTTCTTCAGGTGCGAATCAGTGGTCGTCGTGCAAACTGCATCAGACTCCTCTGCACGTCGCCGCCACTCACAACGCAGTCCAATCTGCCAATCTGCTGCTCTCTCTCAGTCCCGAACATCTCAGTCAGTCAGGGGAATATGGTGGGAATACTAGTGAATGGGGAGACATTCAGTCCATTATATTTTCACTCCACGATAAAATGCAAGAAATTAAAAAAAAACTAATTGCAGACAAAACGGATAAACAAGGGTCGCCTGCACTGCACCATGCTGCCTATTACAACAATGAATCCTTCGTGAGACTACTGCTCAATTACAATGCTGATTTCACTCTGAGGTAACCATGTACTTCATTCCGAGTCCCTGTTTGGAGATAAATTTGTGATTGCCTAATAGTGATGCAATCGATCGCTCTTTCAGGGACAAGGAAGGCAGGAATGCAGCGCATTGGGCTGCAATTGGAGGACATGACAGGGTGAGCTTGAATGGAGAATGGAACAATGAGTCTTTTGATGAGACACAGCTGATGCAATAGCTTACAAGTGGTACATGATTTTAGAGATAATACATCAATTGATATGGATCGTGACTTTGATGATGTACAAATGCTCCGTCACAAAAAGAATAATATGTTCGAATGTGTAATTACAGATCATTGCAATGCTGGGCGATCAGGGGGCGGATCTGTCTGCTAGAGACAAGAGAGGAAGGACGCCCCTCCATTATGCTGCATTCACGGGAAAGACTGTCGCCATAGGTAAGGAGGGAGGGGTAGATTATAGAGATAACTAGTATCGTGTGAAAGGAGATTTTATATGCAAATAAAATAAACCAATGTATGTCGTTCTCCAGATTCTCTTCTCCGTCGTACGGATCAGCCGATCGATGCCCGTGACAACGATGGATTCACTCCCCTCCACTATGCAACACACACTGGAAACATCAGAGCCATTCGCATGTGAGTGACGGTTATGGGTGGCAGTTCAAATTTGTGAATTCGGGTATGATGTTTGGGGTTTCTTATGTGCAGTATAAGAAAATATAGCACTCGGATATTAATGGATCGTTGTCCTGCTGAAAATACTAACTTTAATTTAATAGCATAGGCTTCTTCAGTTAGGACGATCGATGTTTCAGAGTATTGATATGAGTCATCAGAGTATTGATATGACTCATATCAATACTCTGAAACATCGATCGTCCTAACTGAAGAAGCCTATGCTATTAAATTAAAGTTAGTATTTTCAGCAGGACAACGATCCATTAATATCCGAGTGCTATATTTTATGAGCATATCATATGAGCCAGTTAGAATACGGAGTTTAGTATTTTGCATTGATTGCTTTTTAACAAATCTTTAAAAAAAATCTCTAAAGTTTTAATTCCAATAACACTCCTCCTTGTCAGTCTGGTGGAGAACGGTGCTTCGATCGACGGGGAGGCTGCCGATGGGACGAGTGTGGCACATATTGCTGCCGCCCACACTGAGTCCAGCCATGCACTCGACTACTATCTCAGTGTGAGTAGAGGACGAGATGAGAGTGGGGTTGACCTGAAACTGTGAACAAAGTCTATTTTAACTACTTTCAGCTGCTTTCCTCCTCCTCGAAGGGCGTCGCAGTGAGGAAGGCGATGAGTGCGAGGAGAACGGGCGGATTCACACCCCTCCATCTGGCGTGTGACCAGGTACGGTAGGAGAGGGATACGGTAGTGGACCAGACCAGGATACAGTATCCTTCTACAGGGTCGCATAAGTCGCGTCGATTCGCTGATAAGGAATGGAGTCGATCCGCATGCCAAGGTTGGTTTTTACCTTGTGAAAACTTGTGAATTCAAGTTGCTTTCAGGCTGTATGTGACATTGAAGGATGATTTGTAGCGAATTCATGTCCCTATACGATGATCCTTTTGCAGGCTGACGGCGACATTCAGCCGATTCACGTAGCAGCGAGAGCGGGCCATCAGTTGGTGATCAAACACCTCCTCAAAGACTACAATGTTGATGTGAACGCGTGAGTGCTGTACTCAATTGGAGAATAGGAACTGTGAAAAAAAAAACTTTTTTTAGGGAACTGCAATTGATTTACCAGCAGAGAAACTGAAAAATCCGCATTTTGTGTTTTTTTGTAGTTCAAAATATCCTCATTTCAGACAATTGCGCGATGGCCTCACTGCACTCCATCTCTCATCCTTCCATTCTTACGTTTCAACCGTCAAGTAAGTTGGCTATACCATTGCTTCTCACTATTCGTGCTTGGCTGCGCTTTGAAAAAAGTAACCTCTGGAAACAGTTTAGTGAAGTGTTGGAGCTTTTTAAAAAAATAAACACCCCAAAAATTTTTTTATAGTTCTAATAAATACATAAATTTGGCAGGACGTTGGTTGAGTGCGGGGCGGACGTGCATTTGGTGGACAAGAAACAGAGGACGGCACTCCATCTGGCTGCTGTTAGCACCATCGAACACAAGTTAGTGAATTGGAGGAGGAGGGGGGGGGACCAGGAATATTACGTATGGCTGTAACACAGATTCTATTGATTGTGCCATTCGTTGATGTGGACTCGTCCAGCTAGTTTTAATCAGAAAATATAGCAGAGGAAATACGTTTTTTCATCACTTTTTCATCACATTCTCGTTTGCAGTGAGTTCTGCGTGGAGACCCTTCTCACTGCGGGTGCGGATCCTTCTCCTCACGATGTCTACGGACTCACTCCCCTCCACTATGCTGCATCCAAGAGCAGCATACACGTTGTCGAGAAACTACTCAGGTATACATTATGAAAGGAGGAAATCTGTATCGTTTTGTTTGGAAGTATTATATACTAACGTCGTATGCTATCAGGATATCATGCGAGATTGTAACTGAAAAGTATCATGCCGAATGTTCAGAGCAAATGCGAGTACGGAGGCACTGGATGGGAAGAGACGAACGGTGTTGCACCACGCAGTGTGGAGGGCCAAGGGATGCACTCCCGTCATACAGGTGAGACCTCTTTTTTTAAAAATAGTTTTCGAAATATGTAAAGTCAACGCATCACGCTTCACCAATTGATTAAATGTAGAGGTGTCCGAAATTTCCAATTATTCAAGGTCATGACAATCTAAATATATACAATATATTGAGTTTATGGGACGTAGGTTTCAATGGATTGTTAAAATGAAATGATCTTTCGTTTCCTCGATCATGTGGAACATCTCTTTTTTCAAAAATATGAAACTTGTTGAATTGCAGGGATTGTGTCGCTCTAACCCGGGTCTTCTGCAGAAGAAGGACGTTGATGGCCTCTTCCCCATCCACTATGCTGCCAGCAGAGGAAATTCCGGTCTCGTCCAGTTTGTGAGTTCATGCTCTTGTTAACATCGCTACAACTATTCTTCGAGAACATGAGCAGTCGGTAAAAATCAGATCGGATCTGCAAATTGGTGTAGGAAACATGTGTTAAAGTTGCTCATTCTTCCAATGGATGCCTATAACGAAATGCCGACAGCCATACTTTGACAGCCTATCAGGTAACCCGTGTGATTTCAGTTGTTTGATGGGATGGGAACCCTCGATCTCTCGTCTGGTTCTCCCCTCCATCTCACTCCTCTCCATGTAGCTGCTGCCTTCGATCGACAGTCTGTTGTCAGGGTACTCGTCAATGCACTCTCGGTTAGTTGATGCTTATTGGTTTGGAATGTCTATATGTTAATGCTATTAAATAAGGCGGGTAAAGATGATCCTTGTTTCACATGTGTAACCTCAATGAACATGGCTTTTTTCAACAAATATTATTATTGCAGAATCAAGCGTCGATGGTGGAACAGGGAACGTGTGTCCTGGCGGATAAAGTGGGATTGGACACGGATACGAGGATGAGGATTGCCATGCACTATGCTATGGAGAGAGGTCAGAAAGAATGACAAATTAAGAGAAAATGAAAACCAGTTATATTTGCGTTCCATGGGTAATTGATCTCTTGTAGTGATCCTCCCGAGTAAGCGTGTTTGCAGTTGAACAAAAAGTATTAGAAAAAATCGCTCTAAAATTTTTTTTCCCAGATGAAATGATTTTTTAAATCACACATTTATGTAATAATTCATTAAATTATTCTCGTTCAGGCCACTTGGAGTGTGCGAAAGTGTTGTCATCTGCCTCTAAACGGACGATCAAGAAGCAATTGGGATGGTGCGATCACCAGGGACAATCGCCCATCCATCTCGCTGCTGCCAATAGGTACGGTAGGAGGAGAAGGGTGGAAAGGGGGGGGGGGCAGATTAGTGATTGGTTACGGTAGATTGACACATCGATATCCCTTTCAGACAGCATCATTGCATCCAATGGGCGATGTCAGTGACGGATGTGCTGTACGCAAAGGATAAAATGAGACGGTGAGATAATAATAATTATTAAAATTTATTTTGAAGCTATGTTATATTTTGTATTTTTACAGTTCTCATGATCACTTGTAGATAGAGTAGATTGCTAAATATTAAAAAAAATATAATGTAGGATTTTGGAAGATTGACGTGACTCATACGGGAAATAGTTTTCAAATATTGGCACACCGATTGATGTTTCACGTGTGAGTGAAGTGCACTGCTTGCAGAGAAAAGCGATAACATTTGAAAATATGGCATAAAATCCAAACAAAATATATTCATTCCTCCATTGCAGCACTCCCGCAATGCTCGCGATCACTGCTCGACTCGACGTGCCAACCCTCAATCTACTCATCGAGAAGACGAAGACTCCTGAGAATCAGAGAGATGCGGCTGGAAGAGGATTCCTCCATCGGTGAGGGAGGGAGGGGGGGGGTTGCAGTGGAGGGATGAGAGATAAGAGATTAGAGACGATGGGAGGTGAAATAGTTTTCCACGAATTTTCGCTATTAAATTGACAAAAGAATTTGTGCTGCTCTTTCTTGACTTTAGCATTTTTTTTTCATTTTTTCATTGTTTCATGTTTCATCCTCAAAAAGATCAGTCATCATGTACCTAGTTGTATTAGGGTTACTGGGGTGGTACCAGAAAATAAGTGAGCTCACTGAACGACACTGCGCTATGATGTATGGCTAAATGTGAATTCATGTTGCACGAGTTCTGCAATGGTCCAGGATCTCTGTTAGTGTCGATGTCTGTTTTTCTTGTCTCTTAAAATAAAATATAAAATGTGCAGGGCAGTATTCGTGAAGAATCGTCCACTCGTCCGTTCGCTGATCGATGCAGGCTGCGATCTCAATGAAGCGTACGTTTTTTTCTTCGTAAATTAGCTGGTATCATCAAACGATCCAACTTGTAATTATGCATCATCGTTCAAAATTCCGGCCGTTAGTCTTAATTAGTCTTTTTGATTTGTTCGTTAAGAATATTGACTCGTAATGGTTTGTTTTATTTTTATAAGGCTGCAGTAGCCTAAGTTTAGCGAATCTGGTGATGTTTGAAGAAGGTTTCCCCTTCAGTGATAACACGGGCGTGACTCCACTGCACGTCTCAGCTGCTGCAGGCGACAAGGAGATCGTGCAGATACTCCTCAAGGTACGGTAGAAGAGAAGGGAGAGGGGGATACGGTAGTCATTTAGTGATAACGAGTGAAATAGAAATTGATGGAAAATACAATCATTTAATCAAATTGACCAACGTCGCAATTTGTGTTTCATGGGATTTACAACTAGAAATGGGTTTCTGAGTCTTCGTTAGATGGAAGAAACCTTTTCATAAAAATACAATATTTGCAGGCTGGAGCGCGGCCGTATCGATTGGACGATGAAGGACGACTGCCGGCTGATTGGGCTGCTGCCTATGGAGAGGTACGGTAGGGGGATTACGGTAGATGGATGTAGTAATATGGTAGGAATTCATGACTATTGGAATGAAAAAAACCATGTGGGAAAGGGTTTGTAAATAGATGCAAATTCATTAATGTTTCACATGTGAGTGAAGTGCGTAGCTTGCAGAGATATGCTAGTGATATTGCGTGTAACGATTAAAACCAGCAACAATCGATTTATTCTCCAGCTGGAGACCCTGACGACTCTCGCACCCCCTCGTGCCCCCACTGTCCCTCCTCTCTCTCCATCCTCTGTGAGGAAGATGAGTAGATCGAGAGGAGAGATGAAGGAGGAGGAGGAAGAAGAGGAAGAGACAACGGGAGGAGGAGGAGATTCTGTTGCAGATCAGAGTGAGTAGAGCGATTACGGTTGTGGGAGGGATATGATGAAGCAGAGAAGGGAGGGGAATTCATACTCAGGCACTTCAACTGCAGGAGATTTCAATGAATCGAGAGAGGAAGTGGGAGACGAAGAGAAGAGTCCGAAGGAAGAAGTAGCAGAGGAAGGAGAAGGGGAAGGAGAAGGAGAAGGAGTGAAGAAAGAAGAATTGGATATGAGTGGAAGCAGTGGTGAGTACTGTAGAGAATACTGGTTATGGTTGATTGATTATAGAGAATATGAGATGTAGATGTAATGAAAAAATGTCAGGTACGGTGCCCGGTTCGGCTGGTCGCTCTCCTGGTTCGATGTCCTCTCGTCCCGACTCTTCGATGCTCTCGCCCAATGGAGGTGAGTGAACAAATAAATATAAACAATGAAAGTTAATGAAATATTAAAGTTTTCTGGATGGTGGAGGATACAAAATCAATGAGTTTTTCGTGATTATATTAAATTATCGCGTTAAAATATAAGTGCGCTGGTGCATCAACTCAGTCGTGGTGACGGTCCTCCCTTTGCAGGAGCAGTAATAATGATCACTCCTGCCGCCGTCCTTCTGGCTGCAGAGAGAGGCCATGTCGACTGTCTCGGACATCTTCTATCGGTGAGGAGACATTTCATATTGGTTTGGTGACCATGGAAAAATCATGACGAATGATCGACGTAGTGAGAGTAAGATCTCTTTCAAGTAACTAGTGAGATGGAATTCTCCATGGGTTGTCTTGGCAGGTGCATTTTGTCCATGCACTTATCAACACACCGAAGGCAAACAATAATATAACTAATTATTGCAACTGAAACACGAAATCTGACCCGAAATCTGACCAAAACGAGTTGCTCGCAATTTGTTTTTTTGTCAAAAGTTTTAGAAACATAAATGATTATTGATATGCATTGCAGCTGGATGGTTCCCTGGTGCACGAAGTGGACAGAGAGGGAAGGACGCCACTCCATCTGGCTGCTTTCCATGCACGATTCGATTGTGTAGAGGTGAGGAAGGGGCAGGGGATGATTCGGTAGAGGCTGAACCAGAACTGAAATCACATCTCACACATCATGCATTTTATTGTAGTACCGGTGAAGCAAGATTCTAGGAGGGAATTTGTTTCACAAGTATATACAATTATGTATGGTCTTCAATACGTATCTTGTATTCTCAGATGCTGGTGATGGAGCATGCGTCGATCGAAGCCGTCGACTACCTCGGGAGGACGCCCCTCATGCTCGCTGCAATGAAACCACGAGCCATTCCTGTCGTTGGTGAGGAGCGATTATGGTGGCCATAGGTGCCTACTGACAGTTGAAGTAGACATATTGAGAGTACGACTGTTTCGACATTGCAATGAGTCGACAGAATGAACGTGTCCATTGCAGAGCACCTTCTGGATCAGGGAGCTGAGATAGGGAAGGCGGATATCGATGGGAACACTGTCTTCCATCTGGTGTGCGCTGAGAAGTCAGTTGGTTCAAAGTTTGAACTTCAAACCATACGTTTAGTGAAATTATAGCGAGTGTTACCGAGCAATACCTTTGGCATTGCGTTGAAATAAGGAATTGATGAATTGAATTTTTAAAAAATTGAAAATTGAATTGGACTTGATGGGTGAGAAACTATTTTACAGTTGGTATAATTTTTTCCTTCGGAAGACTGATCCAAAAAAAAATTAATCGACGTTGTACTAACTTCTATCTAGTGTGAAAAAAATCACAGTGATTCGGATAATTTATTAAGAGACCGGCTAGGTAAGATTCCAGGATAGGCCGGACATGGACATCTCAGATCCCCACCAAAACAACTTTGGGGATACCCCCATGGGTCCTCATCATCAAATGGGACATTATATGGCCATATCTCATTTAGCCAAAAAGGGGCGGGGCTTCAAACTTTAAAAATGAAAAATTCGTCATAAAAAAGTGGCTCTACCTAGGTCCAATGTTAGTGTGGTTATATTATATACTGACCTAGGCCTTCAAAACCCACTTTTAGTCGGTCCGAAATATCGATCGCAAAGTGATTTTTCAACTTTGAAAAATCGGTTTTTAATTTTTATAAAATCTAAATCGCAAAAGTGGGCCTCTGTTTTTCAATATGTTGTAGAGCATGAAATTCCACTTCGAAACCCTTAAAACGAAGAAAAATCTCGAAACCCATCATCGCCGTTTCCTGGCCCGAATATGACTTCGAAAAAAAAATATTTTTAAACCTATGCAATATGGGGCTCATTTTCAAGAACTGATCGAGTACATCAACTTTTGTGTTGGTCTCATCCAAATAAACGGTTGTTGAAGAAAGTTATGACCGCTCATCTGCAGAAAATGTACAAGGAATGAAAAAAAATTGAAAAGTGGGTCGAAAAAGCTGTCCTATCGTGAAGAGCGTAAAATTTCGTATACATGTGAATTTTTTCAGATTTTTTTGCGAAACCCATCCTTTTCATTCCTGGCTTGCCGAGCGGTCGTGAAAAATGAAGTTGTTCAAATCATTTAGTTTTGTAGCCTATGTTGTAGAGGGCGTCGAGCTGATCATTTCATAAGAAGACCATTTTTCATGATTTTTCCTCTGTGAGAAGTTATGAGAACTCAAACAGACCACTATTCGTGTTATTTTCCTCTATTTTATGCACGCGCGACGAAGGACCCAGGGGATGAGTGAAATTAGGGTAAGTGTGGTCTGTTTGAGTTCTCATAACTTTTCACAGAGGAAAAATCATGAAAAA
Organism: Pristionchus maxplancki; assembly: GCA_900490775.1. NCBI lineage: Eukaryota > Metazoa > Nematoda > Chromadorea > Rhabditida > Neodiplogasteridae > Pristionchus > Pristionchus maxplancki. The sequence continues at coordinate 490,124 of LS531849.1, forward strand.
TGGTCTTCTTATGAAATGATCAGCTCGACGCCCTCTACAACATAGGCTACAAAACTAAATGATTTGAACAACTTCACTTTTTACGACCGCTTGGCAAGCCAGGAATGAAAAGGATGGGTTTCGCAAAAAAATCTGAAAAAATTCACATGTATACGAAATTTAACGCTCTTCACGATAGGATAGCTTTTTCGACCCACTTTTCAATTTTTTTTTCATTCCATGTACATTTTCTGCAGATGAGCGGTCATAACTTTCTTCAACACCCGTTTATTTGGATGAGACCAGCACAAAAGTTGATGTACTCGATCAGTTCTTGAAAATGAGCCCCATATTGCATAGGTTTAAAAATAATTTTTTTTCGAAGTCACTTTCGGGCCAGGAAACGGCGATGATGGGTTTCGAGATTTTTCTTCGTTTTAAGGATTTCGAAGTGGAATTTCAAGCTCTACAATATATTGAAAAACAGAGGCCCACTTTTGCGATTTAGATTTTATAAAAATTAAAAACTGATTTTTAAAAAGTGAAAAATCAGTTTGCGATCGAAATTTCAAACCGACCAAATGTGGGTTTTGAAGGCCTAGGTCAGTATATAATATAACCACACTAACTTTGGACCTAGGTCGCACCATTTTTTAAATATGAATTTTTCATATTTAAAGTTTGAAGCCCCGCCCCTTTTTGGCTAAATGAGATATGGCCATATAATGTCCCATTTGATGATGAGGACCCATGGGGGTATCCCCAAAGTTGTTTTGGTGGGGATCTGAGATGTCGATGTCCGGCCATAGCGGCCGAACCCTCGAATCTTACCTAGCGGGTCTCTTAAGTAGAGTCGTCCGAGAAATTATGTGTAGATTTAAAACAAGGCTGTGGTACTCTTCTTTTTCATTACACGAATCCTTTTTTTTATGTTTTACTCTGGATGCTTGCAAGAAATTATTTGCGTTGTTCGTTTCTTGATTTGAGGCTGTAGTGAAACAAGGATACAAGGTCTTTTGTATTGATATCGTACTTCTCCTCTTCGCCATCAATGATTCCCTTGAGGAACGAGGACGCGGCGAAGTGTCTGGTGGCTGCATTGAAGGAGATCGAGACAGCGGAGGGAAGGGCTGCCATCGCCAATGTCAAGAATGCAAAGGGAGAAACGTATGTTGCCCATCTAGTGGGCGATAGACGAACAGTGAAACTTGAATCGAAGCATGAGTATGAAAGCTAGTGAATCTCAAAATTGCAATTTGAAAAATAAAATGTTATTTTTGCTTTTGTAATCTACACAAACAACAGACTAGGTGAGCAGAACTGAGCGTACGGAAGTAGAACAATTGAAACAAAGATCAGGGTGGAGAGAAATTATCAATTTTCATACTTGGAATTTAAGTGAACTGCAAATGTAAAATTCCCTAGATATCACTAAATGATCTCTCTCATTTCAGTGCCCTCCATCTAATCACCAAATTCGGTCTGGTGTCGTACTACTTCGATTTCGTTCCCTACGCTCAGAAGAGCTTCTGGATGAGAGTGAGTTAGAGAGAAGGGGGAGGGGAGGGTGATGAAGAGATTTATGATTTTAGAGGAATGAGCATGTTACAAACTATTCTTGGTAATTTTGTGCCTTTCAAAATACTCCTTATTCAGGACAACAACAATCGACTGCCGTTGACGAGTCCGACAGAAGATCAGGTGAGATTATATCCTATAATTTATCTTGAGATGCAACAGATTACATGTTCACTGCTTCTTCATTTCCTCGAATTCCGACTAACAAGGGAATGGTAACTGCTCTCGGTAAAATTATTGAATGAGACCCATTTGGGATCAAATGTCACCAGGAGTAGGGTTCATTTCCGTTTTCAGAAAGTGCCCATTATTTTTCTAATTAGAGATAATTAGGTTACTTAGGTTATAATTAGGTTAGGTAACTAGTTTGTGTGTGATTTCGGTATGTCTCGTCTCATGGATACTTGACTTGCTCGCAGAGAGACGAGAGCATCACCTCCATGGCGCAGTAGGGAAGCGCCTCGACTATTATGTTTTGGCGAGATCGGGTGCGCCAGTTCAATGCCCCTCGATGGTTAATATTTTTTGCTCATTTTATTCAATTGGAAAGTTGTGAATTTTACAAATTCTGATCATTTTTGGAGATGGATTGTTCAATATTTTGCAAGGATGAGCTCATTCACGTATCGTCAACTGCGTGATGGTTGCTGCTATGGTTCTCGAATTGGGCGGCGCCCAATTCTATCAACGCTTTTCCAAAAATGATCAGAATTTGTAAAATTCACAACTTTCCAATTGAAAAAAATGAGCAAAAAATATTTACCATCGAGGGGCATTGAACTGGCGCACCCGATCTCGCCAAAACATTATAGTCGAGGCGCTTCCCTACTGCGCCATGGAGGAGATGCTCTCGTCTCTCAGCGAGCGAGTCAAGTATCCATGAGACGAGACATGCCGAAATCACGCACAAACTTATTACCTAATTATCTCTAATTAGAAAAATAATGGGCACTTTCTGAAAACGGAAATGAACCCTACTCCTTGTGACCTTTGATCCCAAATGGGTCTCATTCAATAATTTTACCGAGAGCAGTTACCATTCCCTTGTAAATTCTAATTTCATTTAAAAATAAATGTGTGTTGAGGACGTGGCGGAAGTGCAGGCGTTGCTTCTACTAGAGATGACCGAGGGAGAGAAACAGAGGAAAAGCAGTGAGATTTATTATTTATATTTTAGAATTGTTATTGTACTAATTGACACAATTGCAGGTGGTAATTCGGACTCTCGCAAGCACTCCCATTCGACACAGGATGGAGAGGAGGGATTCTATTGAGGAGATTCTCTCTCATATCTCACTCATTTCCTCATTCATCCATGGTGCTGGATCCATTCCCTACTCAATTACTTTCTAATCCTGATTGCGGTTACCGCCAAATGTTTTCTGTCTTTGATCCCTCCAATTCCTCGCTTCACCTCTATCGATATCCCAAATATCTAATCCGCTTATCGAGCAGTTCTCGCATTTGCAGCTAGTGTTTTGTAGACTTGCTTATTTGTTTTTTCTTTCTTTCCGATTCTCACTTTCATCCCCCATCCCCACTTTTTGTATGTATCTTGCCCCTTTTTGATATTCCCTTGATATAACGTTTCCCATCACCGATTAATCGATTTGTTACTTCCTTTGAGGAGCCAGGACAGCTATCGTATACCTCAATTTTCCCAAATCTAATCTCGAACATCTCGAAATTACTCAGATATTATTGATTTACTGATTCGTAATCGTGGTATCGTACTCCGTAATCAACATCTCCTCACAGTCTCTCCATTTTATCCCCCTCGTCCGGTTACTGTACCTATTCGATATTGGTTTCGCTGAGATACTGTAATCCCATCCCGTGTGTATTTCTCTTCCCAATTCTCGCCTAATCTGTCTATTCACCCAGTTTCCATCTCTCCTTTGCCCTTTGATTACTGCCCCATCCCCGTTACTTGTTGGCCTCAATCGTGTAAATATGTTAGGCATACGGTATCGATTGATCGTCTTCCCTTCGCTCTACAGTATGCCATATTCTCTCCACTTTCCCGGATCGTACTATTGTACCATTACAAATCCCGATTGCTCACTTTCCGTAAACCCCCAGTTCTTTTCCGACTACCCGTTAATTTACTCGAAATGTTTTAACACTATTTGTGCAAGAGAATCGAATGCGTTAACGATGGAGTAAAGAGATGTATACAAGTGTCTTTGGGTTTATCTCTCTCGAAAGCGTTGCAAGTCGCTATGATATCTGATTGATGTGTGTGTGTCTGTGGACGTAGAAAGTAAATGATGGTATCAGGGGTGTGAGTAGATCGATGAGTGGTCTCCCCTCGACGTCATCGACGTCTGGAGGGAGAGGAAGGATGGTTCCCAGCCCCGTCGACGTCCATATCGAGAGCGTCACTGGTCAGAGGTACGGTAGGAGAGAATAATGGACTTGTAGGGCAAAACAGACCTGTGAAGAGAGATATACGATTTCAATAATTTTCAATTACCTAGTTGATGCAAGACATTCCACTTAACTGTTGAAAGAAGTACAAGCATGTGCTCTTGATATCTTCCTAATTTTCTCTTCAGATGGGTCGAGAAAATGTTGCTGGAGGAGAGCATTTATGACTTGAAGGAGAGAATATGGAGGAGAACGAAGCTGCCACCGATGAAGCAAGCATTGGTCAGTGACGGGGGTGGGGGGAGGGGAGGGTGTTATGTGACGTGTAGGGGTGAAAAGGCGTCTTGTTTGAAATGTTGGGTAAAACACAAATCTATCGTATTTCTGCAAGTCTCTGGCGTTCCCTCCTCTTCCCCTCCTTCGTAAGCAGGTGTTTCCCTCTCCTCCCATCTCACTCCCGTGCGCGAGTCTATTAATAGTCTCTTCTCACGATATCTCCCTTGATCTCTCTCCACATCCAATGCTATCTTCTGCTTATCTCACCTTATCCGTCGTTATCACAAGACTTTCGATATTTTGCCGTTCCGTCGATTCGCTCGTCTCCACTCAGTAGCCATAGCAATGATGGGATGAGAAGTTGAGAGAAGGAAGAGAAGAAGGGCTGTCGATGAGATATCCACACAGCAAAACTAGCAATTCGATTGTTTTACGTTTGCTAATTGGTTGTTAGATTCGTGGTCTAATTCATCGGATTCCTCGATCCTTTTGTCTCTTCTTCTCTTCTTCTCTCTGTCGTTTCGACCTCCTTTGTTGTCATCAATTCGAAATGAGTTCTCCCGCCTTCCTCGCGGCTTTTCCACCTCTTTTTGTCCACCACATCCTTCCGCTTTCTTCTCCCTTGATTCCTCCCTTCCAGGCTCAATGGGGTTTCAGAAAGGGGGATATAGGAGATGGAATGAGATGTAACAATAACAAGAAGATTGTTGAGTGAGGAGGGAATACATTGGAGACTAGTGGGGTCTTGTTTGATGAAGGGACTTGCGCTTCCTTCATCATTCCTTCCAAATTCGGATGATTGAGTGGAGAGAAGTTGGAAGAGAGGTTCAGAAGGGACTTTGAACCCGTCCTTTCCTCTATTCACCGGAAACGTTTTGTTCTCCCTCCACATTTTATGTGCTCCCTCTCTCGTTTCCCCGAACTCATCACATATTCATGTACTTGCTCTATGTCTCTTTTTACTTCTTTTTTCTTCATCTTACTCGACCTCTTCTTCCCTAGTAGTTTCCTTCAACCAATGTTCTTTCTTTCTTCATTTCACATCCTTTCTCATTTTGTCTGTCCATCGAGAAAGGACGTAGAAAGGAGAGGGCGAAAACCGTTACTCTTTAGTTCGTTTCTTCTTTCAAACATCACTGCCTTTTGTTCGGCTTTCACAACATTTCACAATGTGCTTATACAAGCTTCCTTCCTTCCTCAACGAGAGAACATTCGTGTTATGTAACCAAACGCGAGCCCATTTTTTGTTAGCGCTCATAAATTTCCGGTGCTTTCGGAGGATCTCTTATCTTTCTCTTCCCTCGCCTCCTCTCTCCTTTGGTTCTCTTCTTTCCTTCCGGGAGTTTCCAGATTTCCGCCATTCTTTATACTGTTTTTGTTTTTGAACGCGACGTCAAGAAGACACTGAGATATATATGAGGCCGTTTGCGAGAGAGTCGAGCAATGGCTGGCACAGCAATTTTTTTCGAATTCGTCAAAATGTGGTGAAAGAGGTTATCGAGGGCGGTGATCATCGTGGTAAAATTTATTTTTCTCTAAGTCGATCGGCGGAGCCATGCTGCAACCATGCTTCATGCCACCATTTTTCTGTATCTCGATGATCCGTTTG
>LS531849.1:497260-508277 GCA_900490775.1 Pristionchus maxplancki
CATCGAGATACAGAAAAATGGTGGCACGAAGCATTGTTGCAGCATGGCTACACCGATCGACTTAGAGAAAAATAAATTTTACCACGATGATCACCACCCTCGATAACCTCTTTCACCATATTTTGACGAATTCGAAGAAAATTGCTGTGCCAACTAGTGCAGGGGAGTGATCGATTCTCTCTCAAACGGCCTCATATTGGGGCCATCTCGCTTTATTTCCATTCCCTTCAAGATGAATCCTTGGATTTCCCGCTGGAACTCGAGCCGATTTCACGAGATTTTATCCCCGAATAGAGCTTCGTAAGCTGAGGCTATAGGTGAGAGGAGTTGATTGATTGTGGAAAAGTGAGAGAGAAGAGGCTAAATAGCATTCGAAAATAGGAGAGTGCTGTTGTAGCCTGTGGGGGCTCACGATAATCTGGAATACGTAGAACGAGAAGCCATAGCTAAGCTATGTTTGGGAAATGAGCGGATGAGGAGGATTGATTGAAAGAGAGAAATTGATGCGTTATAGTCTTCATTTTGAATGAATGAATGAATTTTATCCATTATCCTGATTCGATTTGCTAATCTACATTATCATGTAGTCGGTGTTTCTATCATGCCCTTTCTTGGTTTCCGTCAGTTTCCTCGATTGCAGATCTATTCGGGGTCGCTTCTGTCGTCCGACAGTGCTTCTCTCTCCTCTGTCGGAGTGCGCGCTGGCGCTACTCTCAAACTCGTGCTTCTCACGCGTGCCGGCCCCGTCCCAGAGCAACCACACGAGGTGAGCAATCGAATAAGGACTGACATAGGGCCGGATGAGTACGAGATGAGGGAATAATCCGGCAACTGTCGAGCATGAGCTCAGAAGGGGAAGGATAGTAAGTGTTTTTGATGGAAAATAATCTGCGACTATGAATTGGTCAAAAAAATTATTTGGACGATGTATTCACCCTCTATCACTTAATGATAACAAAAATTACTAGTTAAATGAGCATGAGGTATTCGATTTGCTTGCAGCAACGTCGTCGTGCAGCAGCTGCAGCCCCGCCCCCTCGAATGTCAGCGGAGGAGGCGACCAGTCAGAGTGATAGAGAGGGACCCAATGGTGAGGGAGGGGGGAGGAGAGACCAGGTTGAGTGGAACGTTACTAGCTTATGTGTTGTTTTGAATAAATTGTGAAAGAATGCAGAAATTATCTCGTGGTTCTTCAAATAGGCGAGCAGGCGAATTGAGGGTATAGTGATTCATGACGAGCGTTGGTGTTTGGCTCAACAGTGATTTCGCTTGATTTTTCATAGTTTCAAATCGAAGGAATTGAATGGTATTCCATTGTCAGGGTTGAGCTCATCGTCGTTCCGTCGCTGTGGTCGGAGCAGCACTCGAAGCTCCGCCCCCGAAGACACGTCGGCCAAGGAGAGCAGTGAGGGAGAGGAGAGAGAGGAGGAGGAGAGGGAGGGAGGAGAGAGAAGGGTGAGGAGGGGAAGGATGATACGGTACTTGATGCACTCGTTTCTACGAAAGGCTGTTGCCATTCTCTCAAAGGTTCTTGATTCTCTTAATCAGGGTATTCCTTGCAGCTCTCGGAGAGTCTCGGCAGCTGCAGCAGTCGTGCAGCTCGAAAGCAGCGAACACTATCGCAGTGTACGGTAGTGGGAGGAGGGAGTGCGGTGGGACAGTCGACGGAGCAGAGTGATGATCGGAGAGAGAGGGAGAGGTGAGAAGAGGGATAAAGGGAGATTGGGGATGCAATGGGGCTTCAGTCATCTGGATGAGTGAGAGCTCGGGATGAGTGAGAGAGCCGTGTCTATAAGTTCCCATTCCTTCAGAGCTCAATCGGCGACGACTTCATCTGCAGTCGCAGCTCAGACCGTGCAGCTGGCTGCAAATTCGTTGCTGCAGCTGCGACAGGACGAGAATGAGGAACCGCATGGTTAGTGAGAAAATGAGAGCGAAGCACATTGTCGACACATGGGCATTCGTGGTTTCATTGATTGTAAGTAGCGAGATGGAGTTGGGAGAATGCGATAATAATTGGCTATTCCACTGTAAATTAATATTTTATCCAGCAGCCTCTCGTGAGCCGGACGATCTCTCACTTTCGGAGATGAGCAGTGGAGTGATCATCTGTGATCTCAGCAATGAATTCAGGAAACTGAAGGTATGATATTCGGTATTACAGAGCCATGGAAGATGGAAAGTAGAGGCAGTGCGATATTCAGACTGACAAAATGGATCTTTGCAGGTGAAACGTCGTCACCATACGTCCTCTGGTCCCGTGGGTGGAGTGAATGGAGCAGCGGGAGGGAGGAATCTACCTCCTCTGTCGGCCAGAAGAGCGAGGTACGGTATTTTGAGACGTGGGAACGAGGGATCTTTATGTTCCGTAAAATGATACGTCATTCCCCAAGTCAAGTTATGTCCTACTCACGAATTCGATTGTAAAGCATAACTGCCACATTCCACAACCCTTTCCTCCCGAGCTCGCTGTGACCGAGCCAAAAACCAACCTTCCTTCCCCCATTTAAATCCTGAACGGTACATGTTGCGTTGGTGAATAAAGATGAAAGATGAAAGATGAAAGGGATCTTGAGGTTGCAGTGATTGTACTTATCACGCTCGGATTTTGGGATTGTAATAGTAGTGTTTATAGAAGACGACTTCTAAAACTAAATCTGCAAAATTAATCCACTTGAGCGATTCTGGACAGAGTAGTTTATGTTTCTCTAGGTGGTTGTATTTTCTCATGTATTCCTAATCACAATGGGGTTGAACTTGTCATTCACGATCATCATATATGCTTATACAGATCGAAGCCGCGTGTAACAGCAGCAGTGAGTCACGAGGCGACATCGAGTGATGATGAGAGCCATGAGAGGTACGGTGGGGGGGATGGGATACGGTAGTCAGAGAAGGCGGCAATTTAAATACTTCAATTTCGTATGGCTTCTGTGGGTGTTAGAACGGACAGAACGGTATTAGGAAAGGAATTGATGATTTCTTCCAGAACGGACAGCTCTCCGAACGGCGCGCCTGCAGCAGCGGCGTGGAGTTGCAGCACGGCTGCAGCTGCTGCAGCCAGCAGCAGAAGAGCTGCACAGGCTGTGAGACAGCCGAGACATGTGAGTGAGGGGGGATGGGGAGGGGCAGAAAGACTAGGTGGATGGGAGATGGGGGGAATTTTCAATAGGATGGAGCAAAATTGTTTTTTTTCTTTAAAATTATTTTTAAAGAATAGTATCAATTTCAAAACAGATAATACTTCCAGATGAATTCTCGTCAGATGCTGGCTCGTTGTGCAGTCTGTGCGGGGAAGTTACAGTCTGCATTCGTGTGCAGGTAAGATGCGGGGATTGTGCCTGGCTATGAGGTAGTGTATGAAACATTGGGAAAACGTTATGCTATACCACCAACCGAATGTGATATTACAAATAGCGATTGGATTGGGAAAATAGACGATGTTAGCGTGCTTTCTAATATTCCGACGATGTCTTCAATCCGCTCTTGCAGATGCGGTCGTGCCCTCTGTGGACGTCATCGTGCGAGTGCCCTCCATGGCTGCAGCAAGTCAGCTGCAGCTGCAGCCTCCTCCGCGACCCGATCTCGACCCATCGCCGCCCAATTCAGCGACTGATGCTGCAGTCGATCAAGAAGGTACCTGTGTTTGTGTCGTCCACCCCAATCAATACCATTGTCATTTATACTGTAACCTATCGTAGTATACGGAGAAGCTCCCTTAGACAGTGCAACCGAGCACCGACAGGAATTGGTTGTGCCAAAAGTGGGTCGGTCTGGGAGTGAGTGGTCTCTGATCCACTCTCAGTCCCCTCTCTACTTACTAGACCATCTCTGTCCTCGGTTCATCGTCTCAAGCGCATTCCGTGTCCCTGTTTGTATCTTATAGCAATATTGATGCATTGTCACAAATTATGCGAGCTTTAATTGTGTGAGCTTTCTAAATCTGTTCACAAACATAATAATTTAGCTTCTAATTGAGTACCGTTTTATACCGAATTCCCTTTATTTCAATTACGGTAGTTAGCATCCCAATGTTCCGAGTATTCTTTTGACCCGCCCTCATAATTCCTTACAACCCCCGCCCTCATAATTCCGTTAGTCCTGAAGTTTTATGCCGTTTCAACTGTAATATTATTGAAATAATAATGCATGAATTACATTTTTCTAAAATGAGTTGTGTTGAATTTATCGACATTCGACATCTACAATGGTCAAAGACGAGAGAGAAGCTCGATAACCTGTAGCTACACAGGGAAAGTGGATGGAGACACTCGGAAATACTATGAATCAGAGAAAATAAGTTGAAAGACCTGCTCGTTTGTGTTCAAAATCTGCCTAGACTGATTTGTATTCAGTTCGCAATGAATTGAAAGAAATAATTGGCAGAAGATAGAAGAAATGACGAATTGAGATGGGCAGAAGTCGAAAAGACTGTAGGTCAGAGGAGGAGGGCGATATTGGATTGGATAAGGGAGGGAAGGGACTGAGTTTGTCAGAGTGGAAAGGGGTCAGGAGAATGATCCGGGCGTCTTCAGACTGCCGATAACAACGGGGACGATCACGTCGAATCGTTCCAGATCCAGTTTGAAGAAGTACGAAACTGTGATGAGACCGTCGGCCTGAAATAATATATTGTGACTGATCTGCGAAGAATATTTGTGGTGGTGATGATGATATTCCTTCTGTGATTCCCTCACCTGCACTGAAGTGGGCGGCAATCCTTCGGGGATGCAGAATTCGACCTCCTTCGTCTCTGGTCCATTGCACTCCTGACCCTTGCACGTACCCTGCGAACACTGAGAGTGATCATTCCATGAAGTTGATGAAGTGTCACAAGCGTTAGTCTTGTCTTCTACTTTACGAAACACAACCAATTAAGCAACTAGCGAAATAGAGGGAAAGCAGATGGAATCATAACAGTTTCCGATTAATTTCCTCCTCACATGGGATTCAACGGCTACAGTGAACGTTTTTCTGTCGACCATCAGCGGATCGAAACGAGCTGTTGAGACGAAATCTATCTGTAATGGGAAAGCTGAGGATGAAGCGTGGTAATTTCAAAAAGTATTATTTTGTGTAATCTCACCTGCTGGCAGAGTGATATCAACACGCATTCGTGCTTCTCTTTCCGTCGCAATCGCCTTCTGAATGTTATTCAATTAATTTTTCGGAAATGGCTCATTCTCACGCCCTTTCTCAATGCCTAAGGGGTAGAATCCATTACACCCTTTGAAGTCGCCGACCCATTCCGAAACACGAAAATAATCACCGTTTCCGCTTCTTCTTTCGATTCTCGATGGACAGCGATATTCGGGTTGTTTCACCTGCAAAATTCAAGTTAATTATAAGAAATACTTCTATCAAAATTGAAATAGGTTAAGGTACGTTTGTGTGCATTTATTTATTCTTCAAATATTCATTCATTCTCACCGGGAAGCAGTCCAGTCTCCGCTATCCGCATACTCGCTGCAAGATATCGCTTACGAAGACCACAGCAAGTTGAGACCTGAGATCATCTTTTTTCGATTTATAAACACCTGAACATTCTTACATCTTCCTCCTCCGCAGTGAATGCTGGATCTCTCAGGTGGGGAGCGTCGAGATTGAGAAGAGAGAACACACGGAATTCCTTCTCTGGAATTGACATTTGATTATCAGGAAATCTCTTCGTTCCCCTTAGTCACTTGCTGCTCAGAATGAGGAGGCTTTTCTCACCAGCCACAAGCTGCGTCCCTCCATTATCAGGCAGATCGAGGACTGCAGTGCACATGTATCGAATCGATCCGTGTTGTTCCCTTTCGATGGAAGAGAGAACGTCGAGAGGAAGCTGAATGGAGAAATAATTACAATGTGCATCCGTTTGATTTTTGTACGCTTTTTGCATTTAAAAAGTAGAGTACTCAGAAATTGATTCCATTTCTCTTTAGAAGAAGTGCATAATTCCCAGTGGCTAAAAAGTGAGAAGTGCATTCTTCTCTTCACTCGCTCAGTCACTTCTTCATGTCTGGTCGAATAGCCACAAGTTTCACTCTTCTTCCCTCTGGGGAAACGAATGGAAAGGAATGTTGGAGAGTACAAGCATGTCAATGACTGCAGAAGAAATGGTCGAGAGATAGCACTTCGTACGTGACCTCTGAGATAGTCTCCAGTCAGAGATCATTCACTCACTTTGATCTCGAATGGAATGCAGTGCTGACCCTCGTGCAGTCGGAAACTGTCGTTGCAATGGTCGACGATCACCCTGGACAAGGGAATTTTAAAGATTAACAAGGAACAATTTGATGACGTCATCTTCGAAATTCTCCAGAATCTCTTACATGGTCAGATCGACGAATTCATCCAACACGATTTGTCTGCTTTCGTACACGAGATCGCTCGATTTGTTGCGCCAACCAGTCTCCACCGTTCCTGAAATGTACAGTTGTAATCGTGAAGAACCGCATGAAAACGAAAAGTTTAACGTACCCGACAGCCTAACGTGCAATGAACCGACGCGAACTCGTCGTGCTGCGTGCACTTCGATCTGACCCTGATGGAAATTATTATTCTTTGAATTTGTCTAAGATACAACTGAGGGCGATCTCGTCTACAGTCAACGTACCTGCACGGACTGCCCTGCATAGTACGGCTCATTGGTGGTCCCTCGATCGAGAATGAGATCGAACTTGTCGATTCTCATGCTGAGAAGCGATTCTGCAAGGAAATCAACTGATTTGTAGCTAGAAATGAGTGATGACTTCAAATGTGGTCAGAATTCTCACTTGTTCCTTCTCAATTGGTTGCCCTCTCCTTCGGCAGTCGAGCATCATCGAAGGGAGAACCACGACGAGTGGAAGAACGAACGATAGGGGGAATCTGAATGATGGGGTCTACGTCTTGAATGCTCGTCTGAAGGATAAATATCAGAGTAGATGCGCAATGCCCACTGAAGCGGGGATGGGTCTAGAAACAGCCGAATGACGTAGGGGAGAATATGAAGTTGTTGTTGTTCGCGATCAATAGAAACGAGCGCGCCCTCAGGCAAAAAGCGTCAAAATAATGAGCAATAGACAGTGAGAGGAGCCAGACCAAAAATATGGAATGGGCATCCTTCAACGTAGATGAGAGAGGAAAGAGTGAGGGATAGAGTAGTAATAGGAGGAGAATGGAACATTCGCAAAATGGAACGAAATCATGATGAATAGCATGGTTAATCTTGACTTCAAAATCGATTGCCATGATTACCTTTAGTAGCGGTCAGCGAGGATCACAAAATCATGAAGACTTCTGAAGAAGTGGGCGATATGATGATCTGAAGTCGAATTTCTCATTGAGATAATCTCGCGAAGCATTAATCGAGAGGAATCTCAAGATGAATTCCACGATGAATTTCAATGGGAAATAGCGAGTGAATTGCTGTCAACTCCAGTTCGTAAGCTGAGAAAGACAGCGAAGAGAGAGGAGAAGACAAGGGAAGTCAATCCTAATTGCATCCCTCTTCCCTTTGCTACTGACGGAGACTAAGAAAATGATGATGATGCAGCCTAATGGGAGATACCATTTAGGGACTAGTCTAGTTAGGGTTGTTCCCAGGATTCAGAGAATGGAAAGAGAAGTTGGATAAAGAGAAGGGGAGAGCTGAGATATCTTCCCTGATGTTCATTTGTCAGAAAACGTAGAGTGAGAAGAGGGAAGAGATGTGAAAAAGGTCGTTTGAATTATGACTTGAGGAACCTCTTCGAATTCACTTAGAGTCGAAGAAGCACCTGACTCAACTCTCTCACTTTCCCCTGTTCTCTCGCACTCTCTGACTGGTGAGAGAGAAGAGAGATTGAAGAGAGTCGAGAATAATGCTTGAAAGCTCATCAATTTCTCCTCCGTCAGAAGGCACTTTCAACGAGCAAAATTCGTCTCGAGATCTCATTTTCGAGAAGTTCGAGGACATTTCATGCAGAAAACTGCTCAAGACAAGTGAAACAGCACGAGTCCTTTCCTCGACTCTCTCGTTTTCTTTGTCTTTCTTCCTGCCGAAGAAAGATTCGGATGAATGATAAGAAAGGATTCGGATGGCGAGCAAAATTGACGAGAAAACAACTGACGGAATTTTTGTGAACATTTTGAGATGATAAAAGAAGGTAACAATGTAGAAATTGTTAGAAACCTTCGACACATCGCAAAAATTGGGGTTCCGTCTTCCTAAATTCAGCAGAATATCTAGAACCGGAATTCATTCCTCATCTTGAAATCACAAAGGTGGGGAACGTTGCAAAATAAATGGTAAAAAAAATCAGGCTTTAGATAATTTTCTACGAACGGGCTGGCGCGAGTTAGGTTGGTGGGAAGCAACAAACAGATTACGCATGAAATACGCTGAGATTAGGGTATCAGGCTGGGTCTCTCCCTCGTCTCCTGGCCACAGGGCTCAAACTTTTCCATTTGGTCGTTGCGCATTCAAAACAATAGGAAAGTTGGAAGAAGAGGAGAAGGAAGGAAGATGGATGAACAGGGGATAGAGGCAAATTGAGACTGCAGCCATCGTACGACAATGGACTGCAGCATAGTCCCTTCGACTGCAGTAGTGACCTGTCCATGACCTATCTACCTTTTCAGTCCATCAGAATGGCGGATCTAGAGAAAGCTTATAAACGAGGATGGATAGACATGGAGGAGGGGGAGTTGGAAAGGAGAGAAGTCAGAGATAGCATTGCCCCCTCCCCCTGGCCTCCCCATCGACCCCATCCAGAGAGAAAGAAGAAGAGAGGAGCATGTAACCATCGGTCCCAGGAGGGGAATGAGAGTCAAAGGATAAGCAGAGAGAAAGGAAGAGAAGACTGAGAGTGAGAGGAGCATCCAACTTGTTAGGAGGGCAATCCTTATTAGTACGTCAACGGGCAAATAATCATGGGTCTGCAGTGAATGAGAAAACGTCTGAACTCGAATTTATTTGGCTTCTGAGCCTTTAGTTATTGGACAAATCCACTTTAATTATTTCTGTGCTAACAATAAACAAATAGTTAGTTTTTATCAAAATCAACATAAATTATTTTAGGGTTGTCGAATCGGTTCGGGATACGGTAGGATTTCGGTAGATCATTTCGCTGTGTCACATAAGGATCGATCGGTCTTTCCCTTCTTCGCTGCTTCAGCCACAGCCTTCTTTCGCTTCACTCGACGAGCGAAGAATATTGCCACAATCTAAAATGATTCTTTTTAAAAAGATTGAATAATAATTTCAAAAACCTGAATTCCAAGGGCGATTGCAGTGTAGACAACGAAGAGCGCGATCCGAGTCCCGATCGACATCTCACAATTTGCACTTCCGGTTACGTTTCGAAATCCACTTCCGGTTCAAAACAAGGTGAAACATACTTTGGAAGGGATGGCGAGTGGTGGAGTGGAGGAGAGAACGAAGAAGATACTCAAATCACGTCGAAGAGCGGCTGAGAGAGCCGGAGTTGAGCAACGACTGCAATGAAATCGACTGAGTCGTGCCTAAGTTAAAGGAGTAGAGGCACGACCGCCCTCTCAATTGTAATAAGCGAGCGGCGCGCGCCGATTTGCATGCGGTGTCTCTTGATTCCCCCTCTCCCTCTCTCAGTTCAGATTAGTGCCTGCGCGCAAGGCCCGCTTGGCAGGCAGCCAAACGCTTATAGCTCAGTTCAAACTTAAAATGGTCACATGGGAGTTTTGAAAGTGTGATCGGGTAACTACTCCACACCATCTCCCATCGAGAACTCAGTGAGCCAGATGGTCGTGCCACTCCTTCTTTAATCCCTAAATTTGAAGAACGCGTTCTCTTCTTCGGAATTTTCTCCATCCAACTTACTCCTTATCGTCACAACAGCAACTGAACTCGTACAATTGCGCTTCCGTCTCGTTGTGCTCTCGACCTGAATGATTCTTGGTCCCGCAACGAAAGAAGGGATACGGTAACCGTCAATTATCGATTCCCGATGGCAGTGCGTGCAGTTGGCCGTTGCTTTGGGCGGGAGTGCGCAGCCCGCAACGAATTTGAGGTCTGAAGGTTTACTGTATCTCATACTGTACTCATCGATCGATAATCACATGGCGGGGCGGTCGCGTTGCGGTCGTGGACGATAGACTGGACGCACACCTCGTCACGGGCCGTGGTACAGAAAGAGTCGAGTGAGGGATTCTCAAATGAACGTCTCAGGGATCAGCATCGTATTGAGAAATGACGAACACAAACCTGTCTCGATTTGGCATCCTGGCTGTTGTTGTGAATGAAGAAGCTTCCTGTTGTGCAAAGGGTTGTTTCTCCCAATAGAAACAAGAGTGTAGTTAGGAGAAGGAAGAACATCGACCCATCAATCGAACGAGAACGTGCCAAGATGACCAATTATTACTGATTTCAATAATTGAATATGAAATTGAATTCTGACTACAATTGATCTCTCCCTTCATTCTCAATTCTTTCCTCATTTCTATTCTTCGTTCTCTCGCAAGGCGGTTCTCTCCCCTTCCCTCCCGTCCTCTGCACTCGTTTTGTCTAAAAGGTATCGTATCCCGAGATCGCAATCTTCATATACCTAGACGCGATCCCGTATTTCCTGAGGACAAAATCGAGGGTTTAAATTGGATTAGGCGAGAGACAAGGCGAAGAGGGGAGGGTAATCCCATTTAGAGGGGAGGGTGATTCAATTAGTCCGTCTCGTTCGCCGAATCACTGTTCGTCTCGCGGGGCGCGACGAGTGGTTTCTCTTTTCACTCATTCGTGGTCGGCGCGGCGGCGGGGAGCGGCAGGAAGGAGTGGAGCGCGTGTGTGAGTGGGATCTATTGGGACCCTGGGAAAGGACGGGATCGACTGGGAGTACTGAGAGCAGGGAAATTGGGATCTACTTGGGATCCTGGGAGAGGGGACGGGAGTTGTCTGAGAATACTGGGAGAGGGGACTGGGGATCTATTGGGATCATTGGATTTCAATTTCCGGCTAAAAATTTCCGAAATGTAATTTCCCAAAAATATTTTCCTAACTGTATTTTCCAATTTCGTTATTTTCCAAAAATGCATTTCTATT
>LS531849.1:512718-530254 GCA_900490775.1 Pristionchus maxplancki
CTGGGGAGAGGGAGACTAGGGAACTGGGGAGAGGGAGACTAGGGAACTGGGGAGGATCATCTGGGGGTTTGGATAGAGGGGATCTGGGGATCTAATGGGATTCTATAGGAGAGAAATCGCCTCAACTGTTGGCGCGTCCTAGGCGAGCGTAGCGAGCCTCATTGCAGCCAAAGGCTGCATGCTACCCGCAGGGTCTAGCCTCTGAAAGAGGCTAGTCCCATATATATAGACGCGTTTCGATATTTTCTCGTGGACAGAATCGAGGGTTTTTAATCCTATTTGCGAGACTCGCGCCCTGTCATTCTTCGTCTCGCACCTCTAGCGGAGCGGTCGGCGCGCGCCCGCAGGGCGCAAGCCGACCGCGTAGCGAAATGGGGCGAGCGTAGCGAGCCCCCCGCCCCCGGCAGGGGCCGCCGGAGGCCTAGCGGCCGGTAGGGCGCTAGTCGATCAATCGATTGCAGTACCTTTCATCTACCGTAATCAATCGATTACAGTACCTTTCATCTACCGTAATCGATCGATTACAGTACCTTTCATCTACCGTAATCGATCGATTACAGTACCTTTCATCTACCGTAATCGATCGATTACAGTACCTTTCATCTACCGTAATGGCATCGGCATCAATCTATATGAAAGACGGTAATTACCGTGACGAACCCGCTCGTCGCACTCCAGGATTGCATAATTCGAAATTGTATCAAATCGAAGACCGATCGGGACCTCGTGTTCAATTGGTCACTGAGGGAGAAGAGGTGTGCTATCGGGGACGACGTTTATCAATCGTCGCCACTCGAATTGCACTCATCACACCACGATATCATTCAGACGGTGATCCAGGGAACGTCCAATCCCGCATCGCCCGTTAGATCACTTCGTGAGGATGGAAACGATATGTAAAAATGATCGTTGATCTTTGATCTTTGATCTTTCTCAGGAGTTTTCTCGATGATATTGCTCTCCTTCGTCGTGGTTACATCAACAAATCATCCATTAAGACTCCATTCGCTAGAACTCATCCCGATGGGTAAATGATCTTTGATCTCTGTTGATTGATCTTTAATCTTTGCAGCACACCCGTTTCTGATCCTGTCAAATCGCACGATCGGTAGGTCACGGGAAGAATGGACATCGTGTCTACCGTACTCCGACAATATGCAATCAATATCCAATATCTATCGATGCTAATCCAATCATCACAATATCCTCCCTCCTTTTTCGCTCACTTCTCCTCTCATTCCTTCTCCTTTCGTTCGTTTCGTGTGGTTGTCTACAGTATGCCTATCGCAGTCGCCGAATCCGAAACGTACCGTACCCATCATGGCATCATTGACCCCTATGCAGGATTGGGGTACGGTAGACTACCATTGGGTCTGGTAGTAGGTGGTACTGTAATCACATGAGATACTGTATCAGTGAGTAATTCATACAGTATCCCTTACAGTCCTATCACTCTGGCTGAGTTGGAGTCTCGTGGACTGAATATCAATGGCAAGATCGTGTATACTCTTCCGAGGGGAACCAAGTATTCGAGGTACGGTACTCTCGACTACCGTAACCCTACCGTATTCCTCTACAGCAAGGCCCGTCCTCCACAACAACTCGCATCTGCCGATTCTTCATCTACTTCCCGGTCCTGGATTGCCTCTACTTCCACTTCTGATGCAAGTGTCGCCGCCCTCGTCAAAGATTCCAAGGTAGTGTATCAATCGGAGACGACGATTACTAAACGTCGCTTCGATACGCCACACCATTGCAGAAGTCGATGGTGAAGACGGGAGAACTGCAGCGTCTGCCCGATGGAACGATGGTGGAGAAGATTGCACTCGGAAAGGAACGAGTACGGTAGGTGCACTCGATTGGACGATCGATGAGTGACTTTATTCAGATATCTGATCGAGACGAATAATCGTATCACGACTGTTGAGAAGGGCAAGAGGGTACGGTGGAGTACTGTAGCTATCGGCTACAGTACCCTCTATGACTACAGTAATCTACAGTACTCTCTTCAGGGATCAGTTATCTTCTCCACTCTGAAGGGACAATAGAGAAGAGTTTCTACTCCGAGATGAGACTCCTCAGTCTCCATTCCTCCCCCTACTTTGTAATTAATCGGAAATAAAGCCAAATTTCCGAATACTCTTGATGCATGTATTCTGTATTGGGTAAGGGCTACAAGATGGCTGCAGTTGGGTAGAGTTGTTGAACAGTAAGGAGAATGGCATCTTCATCTTCATCCGTCTCTCGTCTTTTGTCTCCACTCATCCTTCACTCCTTCCTCTTCCTCTTCACCCCCCGCAGTGGTCTATCCATATTGATTCTTATCTCGAAGGGGAGAGGGGACACTCGTGTCCTCAGGGCCAAACTGCTACTCATCCTCACTACTCCGTCCCCTGTCTCTTCCTATCCCCTGCTCTCTCATCTTCTCTGACCCGTGAGAGATCATTCTGAACCGAGAGAGTCGTCGATTATGGTTGTTCCACGCTCCTTTTGTTCCAACTAGTTGCTCTGTGATGGGAAGGTGAATGAGAGAGAGTGCAAAAGGGAGAGACCACCTGGCAAATTATGTAAATTACTCTCGTCCTGGTCCACACCTGAATGGGTTCAGGCTGAACTATTAGAGACAGCCGGCCACCTCTCCATTTAGACCCGTCACCTACCATTTCTCTTCATTTTTATGAGTCCTTTTCATGCAATTTCTGCATCTCATGAGCAGTGTTGACAACATGATCGTGACTCCGTTCCCAAATATCCCCCTCATACGACCATTCCATTCATTCCTCCATTCCCAACCCCATCTGGTTCCCTCTCCCTTCCCCTTCGAACATCCCTTCACTCCTCGCAATAACCCCTTGATGAGCTCCCATAACTCTCCCGACGGACAAAAATGCATTACCCTGTCCGTCTGTGTCTCTCACGCCCTCCCTCCTCTCTCATCCACTGAAAAGTCTTGAGAGTCCTCGAGATTTCATGATGAAGAGCCGAAATCTGCCAGTGTGTCGGGGTCTCTTTGAGTTCTTGGAACGAAAGAGAGAGAGAGAGGGGGATTGACTCTTCCTCGTTGGTTCAAAAGCGCGGTTTCATATTCTCATTCCCTAAGCGTGAAAGAGTGTGGAATGAGATGGCAATGTGATTCCCTTTGCCCTTCTTCCTATCTTCTTCCCCTCATCGGATGAATAGACCGAGTCTGCTTCTCTATTCTCGGAACTGAAGATGAGTCTGTCACATTTCATTCCTTTCTGCTTCATTTTTCACGGTTCCATGCTGCGACTCTCTCCATTTCACACACTCTCTCACTCACTCAAACCTCTCTCCCCTCTCTCAAAACTGAACGTTATCTCGTCTTGTCAATTTTTCTGCGGAGTGTTCGAGTGGGGAAATTGATAGAGCGAAGGGTCGCGTCTCTCGGTTGAGAAGAGAGGAAGAGAATACTCCCTTGGGAATTCGAACTCGCGCTTCTTTCCTCTTCATTCTCACTGCAGAACATCGAGATTCGATAGTTCCTGACCCTCCTACCGTATCCCCGTTGGCTTATTTGAATGGGTCTTCCCATTCTGAACATCTTCTTGAAGGAACACGCACAATAATGTTGCCATTTTTCACTGTGACAGGCCCTAGTAGATAGCAATGTTTTCTCATTCCTTTTCTAATTTCGGGACGGAAATTGCCCCATCTTCCGATCTGTCGCGGACGGCATTTTATTGCTGATTTCAATCTCTATCTGAAAACACATCGTTTATCAGGCGCTTAGATTCATTTTTCACCACTTCCTCGCTCTCCTTCCCCTCTCACTTCAATCGTTCGCTCTCTCGAGCTATAACGAACTCCTCCTCTTCATTTCTTCATTATTCCCCCGCACAGCGAAAGAACTCATAAACACCCGCCGGATGTTGTTATAATATTCCCCAGAGACTCGAGCGAGAGTCAGTATTGTGATTAGGGGTATCGAAATGGAGAATGAAGCTTTTTCTCTCTCTTCTCTGACAGAACGACTTCATAACGATCTCCAACTGTGATCAATGATGAATACCTTTCAAATCCTACTTTTTTGTACCCTAATTGTCCCTTTCTCGTATCCATGGTAGCCCTAACCACTGCAAGAGAGAGAAGAGGATGAGTGCAGTTTCTTTTCCACCCGATTTCCACCAGTACTTCGCTTCTGCGAGTTGTACCTCTATCTAATCCCCTTTGAATAGGTAGTATCTTGCCTCTCTCCACTCTAATTATTGAATTCATGCAGTAAGTGGTCTGGGGGGGGGGGGGAGAGAGATAAGCTCTCTAGTACGGGCTTCCGAATGAGATCTCCCCCTCCTCCCCCTTCCACACGGGATCCATATTTGCAAACATCCACTCTTCCCTCCTTCCCAGTCCCCCTCTCCCCCCTCTATCTCTCTGTTTCTTTAGCCGTCCTCTGAATCCATTCGCAGTGAGAGCACGCGGACTACGTGGACAACAGTCCTCGTGTCAACAACACCCTCTGGTTCGATCCCTCCTGCCCTCCTCCGGCTCTTTTGCCATTATTGTCAGATGGGAATTGTCGGTTGACTACAATCTCTCTGATATTATTCCTGTTAGGCTGTGTTGTCTCTGCAGGCCGATAGGGGGAGACAAATGACTCCCTATCACTCATATTTTTCTTGCGCCATTGTTGTTGTTTTCGTGTTTTCGATCGTCGTTTCGAGATGTTTTCTCAGTCGTTTCGCATTCTTTCTTCCCTTGTGCGCACCCTCACGACACGGGGTCCAATTCAATTTGCTCATTCAGTCTCTCTAAGGATGTCGTGTAGGGTTGGTGAAATCGAGCCGAGACAGTCGAGATCCCGACTCTCAGGCTCGACTCGAGACGAAAAGTCGAGACGCCCGAGAAATGGGAAAGCCGGTCGGGCGGCCCGGGTGCGAGAGTGAACGCTCGAGACGAGACTCGAGACACGGGCGGCTCGAGTCTCGGCCCGTCCCGACTGTCCCGACTTTGTCCCGACTTTCCTCTCTCGCTGATCGCCCGTTGGCGAGCTCGGCGGAATGAGGGGATAGTATAGTGGTTGTGTTTTTGCGCCAGCGCCCGATCTACGCGAGTTCGAGCCCCGAACCCTGATGATTATCTTTTGCTATTTTGCCCTAATTTGTTTCAACTCCGAAACACTGTAAGAGAAAGCTATAAACGAGCAAAAGATAATCGGCAGGGTTCGGGACTCGAACTCGCGTCGATCGGGCGCTGGCGCAAAACACAACCACTATACTATCCCCTCATTCCGCCGAGCTCGCCAACGGGCGATCGGCGAGAGAGGAGTCGGGACAAAGTCGGGACAGTCGGGACGGGCCGAGACTCGAGCCGCCCGTGTCTCGAGTCTCGTCTCGAGCGTTCACTCTCGCACCCGGGCCGCCCGACCGGGCCTCGAGACAAATCGAGACATCTAGTGGGAGTCGAAAGTCGGGATCCCGAATACCGAACTAACCCGATTTCACCAACCCTAATGTCGTGGTCTCTCCTCACTCAAAATAGAGGGGAAAGGAGGAAGGGAGGAATGGTTGCAGAATGTTGCCATGAAGGGGAGAGAAGTTGTGTTGCTCTTCTCTGCCTCACTGAATCTGTGAGAGAGGCCAGTCCCCAGTCTCTTTCCAACTTCTCACTTCGAATCTCGTCCTATTTCCCTCTACCGAATCTTCACACCCTCCCCCTTCTTCTTGTCCCCAGCAGTCTTCGCTTCTTCCTTTCCTTCCATTCAATCTCGGCATTTCTTTGTCTCCACAGCAAATCAGCCAGAAAGACCCAAACATTGTCTATCCGATTCATGGTCGTGTCTGCTAATGCAGTTATACCATTATCCGTGTGATCCCTCCCTCTGACCCCCTCCTCTCTCCCTCTGTGTACCCTCTCTCTCCTCCAGATGCAATCACCAATTCATATCCCCTCTCAGATTCGAGTCTCTAATTACCTCCTAAGGCAGAATAGTAGACGGTCGAAGGGAGAGAGGAGAGACAATCGTCCCGTTAGATTCTCCTCGCCAGAAGCCTCTCTCTCTCTTCCGTGGAAACACAATAGGTGTTGTCCCCTCCCCTCCCCCTCCCCTCCCCCCCCCCTCTTCTCTTCAACTGACCAGTACGAAGGTACTCCCTTTCCATATCCGATTCAGTCCTTTTCGTGTGAAATCTCTCACTGAAACCGGAGACTTTCGCTTCGATTTCACTCCTCTTCAGGACTAAATCCATCTCCAACTCTAGTCACACTCATCACTAAACGTTCCCAGATCCTTCTCTTCTTCTTTCTCCTCTGGGAGTCGTTCAAGGGGCTAAAAAGTAGGACTTTATCTCATCTTGAACACTCGTGCTCACTTAATCAACTTCTTTCGTCCTCCTCAGGGCATTACAAAAAGAGACTGCGACTACTGTAGTCTTCACTCCATCGCCAGTCCGAAATGCCCATTTTCTCTCGTTTCCCTCCAACTTGGGGTCATTCGGTGTCCCTCTTTCTTCGTTCATCGTCTCTCCTCCTTCCCCCTTCTCTCTCCTTTTCTCTGATCGGAGAGAGTTCCATCATGCTTCTTTCTCTCTCTCAGGCAGTAAACAACTAGTCGTCAGTCCATGTGCAGACTCGCAATTGAGTGAAGAGAGAGAGAAGAGGAAATAGAGGAAGAGAAGAGAAGTCGAATCAGAGACAACGACGGGTCCACAAGGGAAAGAGCAGTGACCTGCGCGCCTTTACTAGACTTCTGAAGGGTCACGCATTTCCCGTCATTGACGTCAACTATCATTCCGATTGAATCTTCCTCGTGTCAAATCCCTCGATGGAATCCCTAGCCAGACTGTCACTCCCTGTCCACTGTTTGTGGTGTACTCTCTTCGATGGGCACTTGTACCATCCTCTCCTCTCCCCCTTCTAAACTGCCGATCTGAATCTGTCTGTTGATGCATCTCCCTCTCAAGAGATCCCACTCTCCCTCTCTCTCCCTCCCCTCTCTCATCAACCTGCGTAAGGAGGGGGGAACATTCCTTCTCTTGCAATGCCGAACGAACTCTTCTTCCATCTCTTCTCTTTGTCGTTATCCGAGTGCGATTCTCCTCACGTCTTTTCTCTTTGTTTCGTCAATTGCGTAAGAGACAGACATGCAGCATTGAACGTATGTGTTGTCTGAATATTCCGATGGACGTCCTTCCCTTCCGATGTCTCATCCACTAACTTCATTCCGGGCACTCCCTAATCCTTCTGTTCTTCCTCACAACCTTGAGGCCACTGAGGGGTCAAACCAATAAACTGGAGATCCTATCTACTCGCGAGTATAATTGTTCCCACTCACAGTTCAATTGGAAGTGTCCTCAAGGGTTCACTCCGGAAGTTCGGCACTTCTTTACCTGTTTCTCCATCGGTTGATTATTCAGCCCAGACCCCTTCTGTCCACCTGTCCTCTCTCTGTCCAAGGAGCGAAACTCAACCCATTCAGACAAATAATGAATATTTGATGAGGACAGAAAGTACTAATGATCTTCATCCATCCCCCTCCCTTCTATCGCTAGTTTGGACGATATCATATCAATCATCTCAACCGTTATGCCCCTCTTCTCTCTCTATTTTCCTCTCTTCGATATCCAATTTCATTCGCTCTTCGCTCATTCTCTTCAATTCTCACGCGTTCTCCATTTCACTCGAGGTTTCATCACTGAGATTGCAGCAGAATGAGAAGATTCATCCTTGCTGCGACACTTGCAGCCGTCGCACTCTCGTTGAGGCCCAAACTAAAGTGAGTGGGGATTGGCCATGAATGACAGTCCCTTGAATTTGTAGTCCTAGAGAAGAGATAAGGAGTTTCTACTAGGTTTAATCTACTCCATTGCTCAGAAAAAAAGATCTATCAAATAAGTAATTCAGGGACCAACACAGTCACACTCTCATCGATCTGGCTGATGTGGGAGATTCGTGTTCTGACTCATACACTGGATACGGAATTGTCGATGGATCACTCGAGAGGTGAGAGGGAAAGGTGTCGGAACCCCTCAGCATTTCCTTGGAAGGAAATACACTTGGAAGGGATGAAGTGAAGGAGTAATGCATAAGTAACGATGGTTTCTCCAAACTCGATGAAACTTATCCCTTTCAACTTCCTGTATTCTAACTTTCAATGGCTTTCTTTTCAGATGCGAGAACTTCACTTCGATTCAAATGGGAGGAAGAGGAGGACAGGGAGATAGGGCATACGAAGAGTACAAATGCACGCATCTCAGAGGTTAATATTCATCCAGTTATTGATTTACCCTACCAGTCTAAATTTCGAAATAACAATTGTTTTCCTTTCAGCCCATGGTCAGATGAGGAGCGGAAAGTGCGTGTGCAAGGATAAATGGAAGGTACGGTATTCTGCCCTTCCTAATTCCAGGAATATCGATCATTTTTGCATTGCGTGAGCACATTCTGTCAATTACTAAACAACTCTTTCAGGGTCCTGCCTGCAACGACTACGATGGATGCCCCGCTGAGAGACCCTCACTGCACTCTGGATCGTATGTTCTTTGATCTTTGATCTCTGTTGTTTGTTCAATGATCTTTGATCTCTCAGATGCTCGAAGAGTGGATGCGCGCACGATGGAATAATGGCAATTGGATCGAAGCAACTCGAGTGCATCTGCAAGGTACGGCGTTTGCTAATTTCAGTGTTTCTGTTAAATATTCCATTTGCGTGAGGTGTTTCTGCTAATTACGAACCACACCATCTCAGGACCAATGGGACGGAAGACACTGCGAGAGACTCGCCTGCTGGAGACTCACCATCAAAGGTAAGGTCTCTTCCTTCTCCGTGATCTATCGTCATCTCTGATCAACGAGAGAGTGCATGAATGGAAGAGAGCAATGATCTTTCTTTCAGGTCACGACAAGAGATACAGAAATACCAAGGAAGGAAAGTGCGAGTGCGGAACCCACTACGAGGTATCCTACTTTTCTGATTTCTTATCGTGTTTATGCATTGCGTGCGGCCTTTCTGCCAATTCCTAATACGCCATCACCTTCCAGGGAGAGAGTTGCTCGGTGCTCAAATCGTGTGAGAAGGCTGGTAAGCTGGAGAACGGAGTGTGAGTTGCTTTCTGCCTTTTCTAGAAAGTCTGATTAACCTGTCCTTTTTGTCTTGCGTGTGGTGGTTCTGTCATTTACCAATACATCACAGATGCGTGTGCGACGAGGGATTCGGAGGAGAGACGTGCGAACGAAAATGCCCTCCTGGACAAGTGACGTGAGTCATTCGGCAGATTCTGATCTCTAATCTCTAATTAGGATGGAGGAACTGTTGTGCGTATTGTGAGATAAGTGTTCCTTCGAAAAGCGATGCTCGAATGACCCTTCAACCATTCCAGTTGCTCCACTGGCACGATCTTCTCAGCTCTTCTCGCCCTGTCTACCGTATTCCCTCGATTCTTCTAGATTCTTAGTTCAGTTCTCGATAGCTCAGATTACCGTAGTCCTTAGCACTCGCTCCTTTCCTTCTCCTCGCTTTCATTCTCTTCTAGAGCGATGCAAGATCTGTTGAACCCGTGACTGTCTTTTACAGAGTTTCCCGTAAGCCACGCCCACTTTTATCGAAATAACTCAAATTTGCTTTTTATCCGATAGCTTCGAATGCCCTTGACGCTTTCACCATTTGATTATCATCCATCGATAGGCGTTTTTCATCCTTTCAATCGGCTGCCCCGTTCAATCGAATACTGTAGGGAAGAAGAGAAGGAGAGACTTTCTCTAACTCTCTCGTTTTCGAGTGCACTCTCGCATTCTCTGACCACGAGGATTCGATTCCGTATGGCAAATATTCGTTCAGTGTTGTGTACATTGTACTCTCTCGTCGCTTGTATACATAAATTATGATAATAAAGATAATGAATGCTATAAAAACAAATTCGCAGTAACTGCTCATCATCAATTCATCAACAATCACCATTCAAGGTTCGCAATTTTTGAACAGCAAACCAATTATATTTGAATATCTAGTGAGATCAATGAATAAAATGGGTTAGAATTGCGAGCATCGACAGAGAGATCAGAGCTGATGTTGAGAATGTTGAGCACCTGGAATACTTCGATGTCTTTGATAAATCAGCATTATTATTGAATCTCATAGCTTGAGATAAGACACTGACGTAAGAAGGCCGGGAGGGCACTTCCGATGGCAAATCTCCCCTCCGTATCCCTCTTCGCAATCGCATCTGGATAGTAGTAAATGACAGAACTGCATTGAGTAATGTCAATAATGTACAGAAGTGCAGTTGGGTAAATCCAGATATCAACTCACGCTCCGTTTTTCAGCTCTCCATGCTTCTCACATGATTTAAGCACGGAACAGTTTTCTCCCTGGAAGGTGGTTGTGTATTAGTATTTGAAAGATGGAAAATACCTCAAAATGAGTTCCGCACATACAAGTTTTCCCATCCTTGTCATTCCTGTAGCGGAAGTGGAATCCTTAGAATGTGTCTACCACTACAAAATACAGTGGATGACTCATAATACCTTTGTCAGAAAGTCTCCAGCAGGCGATTCTCTCGCAGCGTCTTCCGTCCCACTGATTCTAAGATGGTGTGGGTGGTAATCAGCAGAAGTACCTCACGCAATGAACAGAAATACAGAAATTAGTAAGGTCGTACCTTGCAGATGCACTCGAGTTGCTTCGCCCCAATGGCCATTATTCCATCGTGAGCACATCCATGTTTAGTGCAGCTGAAGATCAAAGATCAATTTCCTCTTCTCGATCAGATATGCAAGTTGAGTACGTACACTCCATTGAGAAGAGAAGGGGTATCCAAAGGACATTGTTCGAAATAATTGCATGTCGGACCCTGATAAAGTAATCAATAAATCAAGTTTGCTCAATAAATACATGAATATATCTTTGAACAATGAAAAAGGAGACGATTCGATACCTTCCATCCCTCCTTGCACACGCATTTCTCGTTCCTCACCACACCGTGAACTGAAAGGAACGATGTTATTCAAGCTCATCAAGAACTTTGAATACAATGAATTATTAAAAGAAAATAACCATGCTTCACGAATATTTTTAATCTAAAGGATAACAAACCTCTGAGATACGTGCACTTGTATTCTTCGTACTCCTTCTGTCC
The DNA here is from genome assembly GCA_900490775.1 of Pristionchus maxplancki. NCBI lineage: Eukaryota > Metazoa > Nematoda > Chromadorea > Rhabditida > Neodiplogasteridae > Pristionchus > Pristionchus maxplancki. The sequence goes on from LS531849.1 coordinate 523,809, forward strand.
TCGCTGCCCCATCAAAACAGCCGTCAAGTTTTCGCATCTGAATTATACGAAACAAATCAAGTGAAACACAGTCAAGTAGGATTGACAAATGAGAAGAAGTTCTGTGTGAAGGAATGGCTTGCATCCATCACTAACCTCTCGAGTGATCCATCCACTATTGCGTATCCAGTATACGAATCAACACACGACGTTCCCACATCGGACAGATCTATTAGAACCACACCGTGGTGGTCTCTGCAATGCATTACGATCTGATACAATAATTCATAGCTTACTTGATCTTTGGACGCTGCGTCTCTGTAACAACAACAAAGGATGAAATAAGGAGGAATAATCTCTTCATTCTGCAGTTGAGGAAGGGAGAAGTGCAATGAATGAGCAGAACTGAACACTCTAAAGAACACGAAGAAACTGAGAAAAGAGCACGAACAACTCGATGAGAGAGAGAAAAGATAGAGAAATAGCAGTTGATCAGCTAGATCGCGTCTAATTTGATATCGAGAAAAAAGTCAAACGAAAAAGGATACGAAAAGAAGGAATTTATGATCGAAAAATGTGCAAGATCTTCCGGTTGAATATCAGGAAATGATTTATTTTGATCCAATTCACTTTAGCAAAAAATATTATTTATTCGTGTCAGTAAAGTTCAGATTCGATGTTCCCGATAGAGCATTCGCATCTCCTTCAGCTGATTCTGTCAAACTCTTCTATTATTCTCGCTCTAACAATTGTAAGTAACAATCGCTCGTTGTAAGTTCACCAGTCAACAGCGAATGAGATTACGATTTTGATCTTTCCTTTCGACGACACTCGGAAAAGAGAAAACAAGATAAAGGACAGGTGAAAATGAAATGAAGGATGCTGCGACGGATGGAAGTGGAGGAAGAGGAGATACTTAGAGTGGAATCAGCGGAGATCAATCGGGAAAACACTTCGAAACATCGTCTCTAAAACAAAATAAATGTATATAATTATCTAGTTGTAAACTCTTTAATATTAAAAAAAAGATTGAATGGAGTCTCTTGTTCGTCTCCCTTCATTCCATCTCCTTTCGAGGGTAACGAACGGTGGTTTACGGTCTTCTCTCATCGATGGAGGCGCTCTTCACCCTCATATCAGGTATCCTCGTTACTTTTACTTGATCCATTTCTCTAGTATTATCATAAATTATAGACTTTGACAGAATATTGCTTTTCGGAATAGTATCTACACATGCTCAGACATAGCTCGAGTATCTTTGTGAATCGTTGACTGAGCAAACTGAATCTAAAGTCAGTCCAGGAATGTTTCATTCCAGCGCTCATCGGCATTATCTATCTCACGTGTGTTGTTGGAACGAAGAGTGGGAGCTGGAATGAAGAAAGGAAAGCGGATAGACCGAGAAAGCGGTCGAAATCCGTCCATGTATCTATTTATTCATATCTAAACCGCAACTTATTATCCATTCATTTGCTTTCACAACAAGACATCCACTCCATCCACTCATATTCAGCGTCCGGTTACTCCACTGGAACTCACCTTCGAAGCCTCGTATGAATTCGCCCTGTCAATTCTCAGAGCTGCTTCTGGGACCGAAAACTTTGTGATTTCGCCCGTTTCATTCGGTTAGTGGGAAGAAATACAACCTCATCCTGATTCTCTCCTCAGGATCTGCTCTGGCCATTCTTCACGATGGTGCGAAAGATGAAACTAAAGGAGAATTAACTCGATTACTCGGAAAAAGTGAGTGATCGCTTATTTGAAACAACGAAGTAACAAGAGAATTCAGCCCTCACTCCTATCGATATTTCCTCTCTTTATTCTTCCCTCACTTCCTCCCTTTTGGCGAAAAAGTCTGGAGTGACCACAACAATTGTCAATCAAATCTATCTAAATGAGGTTTTATAGAATATTTAATATACTTGATCTTTGATCTTTGCAGGAGTTTTCCCTCAATGCGGATTATCAATCTCTCATTGAGAAGATGTACAATGCAAGTTGTAAGAAAATCAACTTCAAGGACGGAAACTCTTGCGCGAAAGTAAGAATTCACTAAACAGAGAAGGATACTGTATCGATCAATAACTGAGTTATTCAGGATGCCAATTTATTCGTGAATGAATCAACGAAAGGAATGATTCCCGATTTGGTGACTGCAGACGATTTCGCAGATTCTGCCGCAGTCTTGATAAATGCGGTATCTTTTAAGGTTTGATATTTGATCTTTGAACTCATAAGTTCTGACTTGAATCGAGTTTTTTCTCTATCTTTGATCTGATCTTGTTAGGGTGAATGGGAGAAGCCATTTCTCCATATTACTGCCACTTCTTCTTTCTATGGAATAAACGGTGTCAGAAGTGTGAGAAATTTATCTCATTTGTTGGATATTTGCTTTCATTATCGTATGAACAAAATAATATTCTCCACTTGTTGTAGGACATTTCTTCTTCTTTCAGGAGCGATTCATGCGTGCTTCCCTTCTTCGATCTCTTCATTATCTCGACGACGACATCACCGCCCTCTCACTCGAATACAAAGTACGCATTTGATATTGATACTTTTTTATTCTATCATAACCAGCTGCATTAGTACTAATACTTGCAATCCAATCATTAAATTCTCGCAGGATCCTGACTATTCTCTTCTCGTAATGATGCCCTCTTCTGACAATTTTGAAGAATGGAGAAACAATCTTACGGCGATGAAAATCCAAGAAACGAAGGAAAATTTGAGAATGGGAAAGATCAATGTGAGTCTGATTCTCTCAATATCATACACTCTCTTGAACTGTCTGATAAATAAGTGAAAAAGAAATTGTCAATTATCTAATTAATCGATTTAGCTCGAGCTTCCCAAGTGGAAAATCGAGTCTTCCTCGGATGGAAAGAAGATCCTCGAGAAATGTGGAGTTACGAGGATATTCGATGATAAGAGGGCTGATCTCTCCGGAGTGAGTACCATATTTCCTGTTCATCGACGACTCATTGCAATAATGAAATGTGAATAATCTTCTCAGATCGCTGAGGAACTATTCATCTCTACAATCGTTCACAAGGCAGTCATCGAGGTTTCTCATATTTTTGAGTTGATTCTTGATTCGATTCGATACTCACGAATAAAAGAGAATCGAATAGAATAAATGTGCTGCGACTAAATCTCCAAATTTGTATCCCACTCGATATTTTCTTCAGGTGAACGAGGAGGGCACGGTTGCCGCTGCTGCTACGGGTGTTCGCCTTCGTAAAAGAGGTGTAGGCACTCCTACCGTCGACATCAAATTCGACAAACCCTTCTTCTACCTCCTCTTCAAGGGAAGAAATATCCTCTTCACTGGCCAATTCTGCTGAGATACTTCGACCCATCCAATTGCATTGATCGCACGGCGATAAACCCGATAAATCATTCGAGAAAATTTTGAACATCTGTATCAGTAAACATCAGTAAAACATCAGTAAAAAATACACGGAAATAAACAGCACGAGAGCTAACGTGAATTTACAGCGCGACATACAGACAATGAATTTATGTATCTATTTATTGTATTTACAAACATGTAAATATGTAGACTACAGGGTGATAAATTGTTGGTTTGTAACAGCATAATGGAATAGAATCGAGCTTTCTAGCTGGGAATTTAAACTCGAACTGTCGCAATGTGAACGTCTGCATGTAGGAATCCCGTTGATTTGATCGAATCGGGATTGCTCGCAGCGAGAATATTGGCGTTACGTCACTGTTTTGGTAATGATAAATGATGATTGCTACGAGATGGGAAGCGTTCGTAAGCAAAGACTCAGCCTAAGACCGACTTCTCCGGAATGAGCAAATCTTTTTCTCGTATAAGTCATCTAGTATTCATCATTATAAGTATTGAAATCGTGACATGTCAACCAGCTAGGGGGATAAGTGTCTACCTTCGGATTTTAATCTCTTAAAAGATCTGTCTAGACCAATGTTCTTAGACTCTGTCATTACGCACCTTTGATATTGCGAGCATTCTAACTCTTCCGACCGTCTTTACAATCGGAACCATCCCTATCTGGGCCCCTCCCACTCTGTGCTGCCTATAAATAGATAGATCCATTCTTCGTCAGTTGATCAACCGTGAGTCCGCTCTATCCGCAATGGCTCCCACTACCTCTGCTGACTCCTCCTTCACTCTTCCTGCCAAGACGACGGAGTTCTTTCGCCATGGTCACCTATTTCTATTCTACTTCATTGCCTGCGTGCATCCTTACAGTCCAATCCATAATAAATTATCAATTTAATTCCAGGCAAACTTCAGCTTCGATATTTTTATGAATCAATATTCTCAAATTTTACAGAACGAGAACGCCCTTGCTGATCAGAATCAAATGATAACTGATATCGAAACGAAAATGAGATTCAATCAAGCTACGATCTAGGCTGTGGAGGAGAAGAAGAGAGTGAACAAATCGAGCAATAATAAAAATTTATTCATGCCAGTAAAGCTTAGATGAAGAATCTTGAGTAGAGAAGAAGGACCGACGAATGGGGATGGGTTCTCTTCCTTCGACTTCACTAGAGGGAGTGGAGAAGGGGCGGCGTCGGAGGTGTGTCCAAGGGGACGGGCGATCTGATATGAATATGAAACAGGCATAAAGATTTACCCAGCTACGAGAGATTTGGACCTCCACTGGCGTCCGAGTCTCACCGCTTTCGGTTCGCGGCACACTCAGGCCGTTGCTTTTCCACATGCACTTCCACACATCTCCACTCAGAATGATGCGCTGAATTGGATTGCTCTTCCACTGTCCATCTTATGATACTCATCCAACAATGACCAGTTCATTCCTATTAGAAAAGAATAACTCACATTCATCATGTCGATCCTAATGTCATCATCATCCTGGAGAGTCAGAGTGCTGCCCAGGGAGCAGGGATAGTAGAGCACCGTCTTCTCCGTGTCGAATCTGGACGGGGCCATCTTCTGCTTTCTGTTCTTCCCCTGCTTCTTCCATCTCGCCTCCTTCCTCTTCCTTCTGCCGTGATCTTTCCCTCTGAATTCATTATGATCATCAAGGGATTCCATTGACTACTTACTCTCCTTCTTCCTCTCCTCGACGTCTTCTTCCCAGGTTCTACAGACCCATGGCGAGATGATGCATCGGACGTTTCTCTTCTCCACTTCAGTTACGATAGCGGAGAGAGGGATCTCTCCATCACAGCAATCTTCCTCAAAATGGGCTAGATTAGAAATGAAAGAAGTGAATTGAACAATACCCCGCATTCATTTTCACTTCCACTGTACAGGAACAATTCACCGTCCCTCATGATTCCGTGTGCTTGGATAAACAGAAGGAGAATCTTCGTCGAAGGCAACTTCATCTGCTCGATCGCATTGGGCATCTGAGAAACATATTTTTTGTAGTAATTTCAATTTGGAAGGAAAAGGCAAAAAAACTAACGTCGTGGATGCAGAAAAAGCAGATGTCACCTTGTGAAAAATAGTTCAGAGTCGTGGTATTCTAGAAAAGGTACTTGCACCTCGCTTATTCAAATAGATAGTACTGAATATAGAAAGTTGTGGTAGAACTTACCGTCTCTTCTCGGATGACGAAGGCATCGACTACATGGATCGCCTCCGCGGGCACAATCCCACCCTCATAATGGAACCACGCGGGCCCTCCAACCTTCTCCTCTCCATCTACCTTCTCTCCGCCTGCAACAAATGAATGAGGAAGATGACAGATGATTATGGATACAGCTGGGCGACGACTTCAGGCGAGGCGCGAGAGGCCTCATCGACGAGGGGAAGATTCTCTCCCTTCAGAAGACGTCGGATGAGGATCTGCAAGTAGAGATTCTCATCCCAATCGCTGCCCATCACGAATTCACTGCCTCCCTTCAGAACAATTCGATCTGTTTCAACAAACGAAACTGTTGAATAATCAAGAAAAACAAACCCGGAAGAGGTGGAGTATGAAGTCCTTCGAGCACTCCTTGTAGTCGAGTCTCGACTTCTCTCCGTAGGAGAGCTTGAGAGTCGACAGTATCAACCGTGCCTTGTCTCTCCCCATCTCGTGGATCACAACCTTGCCTGGAATAGAAGAGTATCGTACATCACCCCCATTACCGAACAAATGTACTTTTTTGAACTTTTTGTACTTTTTTTACTTTTCGCGAATACGCATTTTCAGTTCCTAATTTTTGTTTCATATTTTTTGTTGACCCCGATAAGCGGTCAATTACAAAAAAATGGCCGGTGATATATTTCTAGAAATGGGCGAAAAATGACAGAAAATTGCGAAAAAAATTTGGGAAGAGCCGAAAAAAGCCGGCTCTTCCCAAAAATACGATTCCGGTCCTTTTTCAGCTTTCACGGCTGTCATTTTTCGCCGATTTCTAGAAATATATCACCGGCCATTTTTTGTAATTGACCGCTTATCGGGGTCAACAAAAAATATGAAACAAAAATTAGGAACTGAAAATGCGTATTCGCGAAA
>LS531849.1:546723-560798 GCA_900490775.1 Pristionchus maxplancki
CCCCCTCATGTAGTTTTTTGCCCGCTTGAGTGTCTCCGTTCATCTCTGACCGAAGATTAATGGTTTCTATCATTCTCTCTTTTGATTCATCATCCTTGATAATCATCTTCTTTCCCGTCTATCCTCTCTTCTCTCTCGTATCGCCCCCGTAGCTTTGCCAGTATTTAAACCCCTGCATCCAATGATAAAGTATCTAGTAACCCACTGAACCTATCGTCTTGCGACACTGTATGTGCATTGTGGATTACTGTAGTTCCAGTACAGATTCATGTCGAATAGGACAAATGATTCAAATGTGATCATGAGTGACCTGCAGCTCTTTCCCGCCCACTACATTATGTTTCGACTGAGGAAAAGATCCGGCAAAAGATTGTGCACTAGATGGGAATCGAACCTGCCCTTCCCAGTTCGAATCGGGAGTGAAGAAATTTGCCTGGAGAGAGTCGAAATGAGATGGGAAGGGGTGAGGTCATTTGACTAGAGGGGAGAGAAGGGAGATGGGAAGCGGGTGAGATCATTTGACTAGAGAGGGGGGAAGGGAGATGGGAAGGGGTGAGCGCTGCGGTAAATATTCAAACATTCTGCAGCACTTTCCCTGACTGTCAAGGAAACTTTGCACGCTTGTATCTCGGCTCAGAATTGAGATAGAACTTCCAAATTTTGGCATTCGTTTATGGTTCTACATGCCAATAGGATCATGCTCTCAGCTACTCCAACTAAATATTCATATTTCTCCTCCTTTAAGTCCTCGAGTTTTTCTTTCACAAGCGCATCGTGGGTTAGGCTGTCAAACGCTGCGGATGCGCATTGGCATCTTCCCTTGTAAACGGCTCGTGAGGCCTCGAGCTAGCCTTTCACAAGCGCAGGGCAGGCTTCGCATGAACTTGGCGGGCAGTTCCCTATTTTAATCATAAATCTGACACAAGGAACCGAATCTGACCCAGCGAACCATTTTGGAGTCCGGTAATTATCGATTGGTGATGAAATGCATCAAAATCAAAAAACTGAACCAAAAAATAAAAAAGCGACGAAAACTGCACGAAAAACGGACTATTTCGTAAGGCTTTCGTCATATTGCATAGTGATGATGAAATTGATATTGATTTTTTCGTCAACTTTTGACCTAAGGAACCGAATCTTACCCAGCGAATCACTTTGGAGTACGGTAGTATTCGATTTACGGTATCGATTGGTCACATTTTAAATATAATTATCTTTCTTTTTTTCATCTGACCCAGCGAAAACTATCTGACCCAACGAACCGATTACGGTATCCATTTTTTGGTCATGACGAAGCTTTTGGATCATTGCACAAGTGGTTCGATGAAAAAAACTACACGAAAAACGGACTATTTCGTAAGGATTTCGTCATATTACATAGTGATGATGAAATAGATATTGATTTTTACATCAACTTTTGATGAGAAGTCGAATGGTGCCAGTCCTGAGCCTGTCCGACCACTTTGAAGGGAGTTATGACAGTGTGACATACATACACACATACATACCCTCATACGTAGAGACCGCAAGGCGGATTGTCGTTTTGATAAACTGATGTCAAAACAGTAGCCGAACTGTCCCTCAGGACCCCAATAACATCATACTTTTGGACGTTTGTGAATATCTTTTCTCTAAGCGGCGCTAGGGCTGAAAAAGTGCATTCTCATTTCCCTACATGATCGACTTGAAATCGGGTAGTAATACATAGGGGGGCGGAGCCTAAATCCATGCACAGTGATCTTGAGGGATCAGGAAAGCTTTCCCTAGCATGCGTCGATAGTGCAGTGGTAGCGCGTCTACTTTGCAATCCGGCGCCTTGAGGTTCGAGTCCGGTAGGTTGCAAAACTTTTGCAAATGCTGGAGATAAACAACGGAAGTCGGAATCAAATAAATACGCGCGGACTGATTTCTTTGAAAAGGGAGCACAATTCGGGGACACTTCTGAACTCTGTTTTTTCTGCTCTAATGTTCTTGTAAAAATATATGCAACCTATTGCGAGTGGAGCACGATGATACGATAAGTAGAAAGCCTCTAATTCCATACTCTGCTCCTCTTATTATCGATTTTGACCTACTTAAAGTTTTCCGATCATTTTGCTCCACGGGCCGTTTATAGAGGCTCTGGATAGCTACAGAACGCGCACTTGATCACTCGAAACGGATTTGAATTCGATTTGTGCTCCCTCGGCGCAGGTTTTGCGCGATTCCGTTCTCCCTCAAAAGGGGCGGAGCTTGCGGTCTCTACTCATACGGACGGACAGACAGACATCTTGAGATTATACCTACAGAGTAATGAAAGTAATACTTTGTGTGGACATTCAGTCATCTCTTCTCTCTCTCCTCTCTCTTCGATGAGCAACAACGACCGTTCATTGGATGAAGATTTAGAAGTAAGTCGATCAAAACAAATTACATACTTATTTATTAGAATACATAGCAGGGGATAGGGCTTGCTCACAGCCAGGGGAATGCTTAGACGAGGAAAGGAGGAGTCGGAGGGAATGAGAAGGGGGCATCGATCTGATATGAGTACACTTTTTTCAATGAAAAATCATGAACAATTACCCATAGATCATGTACCTCTGCTTCCATGTTAGTCCTCTTCGTTTTATTTCCCATCTGATCGACAAACGCTTCTGCTGCCCGCCCCTCATCATTCCGTGGCTATGCAGAACCAGAAACAACAGTTTGTTGGTCGGCATCTCCATGCCTTGCAGCACACGGAGCAGCTGAAAATAATTTTGTTGTCAAATTCGTAGTGAGTAAAGCAGATTTTTGAACTCGATTTCCTTTTTGTAATAAAAATCTCAGGTAGTAAGCAAAATCAAAATAATATTTTTCAGGCGATGTGCTTCTGCCACCAACGCCGCGTCATTCACCGTGATCTCAAGCCGCAGGTAATACTCATGACTAGAGTCTAGTCTCGAATTGATTGATCTTTCAGAATCTACTCGTGGATGGAAAGGGAACGATCAAATGGGCAGATTTCGGACTGGCTTCCCGTCAGAGTCTACATTCACGAGGTAAGAAAGGGGAAGGATGCATTGTTAACAGGGAAATACTAACCGAGTTCGTCCTGTGCCTGCACTCGAAATCAACTCGCACTTGTTTAAAATATCCCATATATGGCTGTCCTGGAAGAAAACACATTATATCCCACCTTCAATGGAACTGAAAATAGAGAATTTCGCTCAAACTCACTGGGATTTCATCTCTCATTCCATTGGCCACCACTATGTGGATAGCCTCCGGAGGAATTAGGCCTCCTTCGTAGCTGAACCAAGTGATGCCTCTGCTCTCATCTCCATTCAGCTCTCCCTCTCCTCCATCCCTGCGAGTGCTGAAGCAGATGATTAATAAAGGTGAAATAAACTAATGAATACATTGTCAGATGGTCAAGAGATTCATCGAGATCATCTTGGTCCTCCAGGCGTACTGGGATACTTTGTCCCTTGAGATGGCGACGGATCAGGACCTGCAGGTACGTTGGATCATGTCAACTTCCCCTCCCCCTTTCCCCATTATGTGCATTGAGATCATTCCATTTTAACCGAGAAATAGTGCAGTAAAAACTAACCCGGAAGAAGTAATACAATGCTTATTCGCTGTCCAGATCCCGATGGATCCTGGCCTCATCCCCATGTGTGTCCCTAAGGTTGGCTATGAAAGCTCTAGCATGCCCTCGGTCCGCCGATGTGATGAGAAGCCATCCTGGAATTGGTGAATATTCATTAATCTTTGCATCAATAATGGTTACCACTGTCTCGTTTATCCCTATAGAAAATTTCTTTATTTCCGAGTTCCATTGCTCCTTCTCGCTCTTCCTCTGGCAACGCCTCACAGATTTCCTCCCACATCTGCAATTTCGTACGTTAGAAATCGCGCCTCTTCTCAAGATTATGATTTGTCCCTTATTCTTTCGATGAATGGAAATCATGGAAATCTAAGTGAAAACAGGGAAACTGTGGGAAAACACATTTCGCGAATTCTGAAAAGCTCGTACCCTTCTCCCCTCCTCCAATCTTTTCACATTTGCGTTCGCTGCACTGATTCCGCGAGCCTTAGCCAGAGTCGCCTTTCGGTTCTTCGTCTGAATATCCATCTTCATTTTGATCATTGATTTCTGCCTCGGTACCAATTAGGGTCGTTTCCCACCTCGCTTCCGTGCGAGAGAGCAGAGAGAGAAAAAGAGATCATAGGGAATAGGGAGAGGCAGGCACGATCTACGGAAGCGAGATGGGAAGGGAGGTTGGAATGGAGTGAGACACGTTAAGATAGAGAACGAATCGTATCAACAAGTATCCCTACGATGATTATCTAATGATTGCTGTTCAGTAGCCCGAGTGCTCCGGCATGGCGCCGGCGACATCGACGGAGGAAGGAGGAGGAAGATAAGGGATAAAGGTAGGATTATTATTATTATTATTACCGCTTTGTATAATCCCCCTTCAATACTTCCTTTCGCTTTTTACATTCCTATTTTTTGCGAGTCTTCCATTTGAAATTCCCTTGATGATTATCACATGCCGTTCGCGAGAGAGTCGAGCAAGGGTTGGCACAGCTCAAAAAGGTCAATTATCTGAAACTCCGGTTTTTGGGGTTCTCAAGGGTGCTGATGACGATGGGCATACTCATTTTCCATATTGACCACCCGTTGGCTCCAGATGACGTCAGGTCGAAAACGGTTTTTGCACAATCTCTCCATCCAAGAGGTCGCTAAAATTAAGGAAAAATGTTTTCCGGGGTAGAATTTGATGCTGATCACGCCTGTCTAATTCATTTTCGTGAATTTTAAAAATAATTTTGTAAAATCGAACTATTCACTTAGTGGAAAGTATGCTTAGCTTTCTACATAGATCGAACCGTCTTGACATGAGGATTCCAAATATATATGAACGAAAACAACCTCCCCGTTTCTGAGATTGGAGTAGAATAGTGAGATGAAATTGTCTGAAAAGTGAGGGATCAGCCCCTTTCCCGTCTCTCCAGGCGCTTCCTCACACATCATACCCAGCATCAAATTCTACCCCGGAAATCATTTTTTTCTTAATTTTAACGACCTCGTGGACCCATAAATTCGGCAAAAACCGGTTTCAACGTGATGTCATCTGGAGCCAACATAGGCTTAAAATGGGAAATGAGTTTGTCCATCGTCATCAGCACCCTCGAGAACCCCAAAAACCAGAGTTTCAGAAAATCGAACTTTTTGCGCTGTGCCAGATCCAGTCGGATCTGCTCGACAAATAATGTCCTTCTCTTGTGCATATGAGGCAGTTCGCCTAAGAATCGAGCAATGGCTGTCACAGCTCAATAAGGTCGATTCTCTAAAGTTTAGGGGTTCTCGAGGGTCCTGATGGCAATGGGCATACTCATTTATTTTCCGGCGCATGTGCTGTTGGCCGCCCCCTCTTCATTTCCTATACATATCGCAATTACTTAGCAATATTTAATGATATGGGGTATCATTGTGATTTAGAAGCATTATTTGTATTCCCCCCTACCCTATTCTCACTGTGGTACCCCCTATCCATGTTATTCCTGGATAACTGTTAGGAGTAAGGGGGGGGGGGGGCGGTCAACAGCACAAGTGTCCATTTTCCGTATTGAACCCCCATTGGCTCCAGATGACGTCACGTCGAAAACAGTTTTTGTGGAATTTCTACCTCTACCAGAATCTCTCAGAAATTATCCGGTATTTACAGACGAAATAGTGTATGAGGGAAGAGAGTGCAGAGGCATACGGTAGGGAGACTCAGGTTGATCAAAGCGGAAGAACGATGGCAAAATTTACTTATATCGTCTATGTTGCGTTGCGAAAAAGTGTAAGGGATTTGATCAAAACCAAAATGATATTTATAATCTTCATTACATTCCGTTCCGATCTGTACTAATTCCAACCGATTCTTTTGCCTCCCAGAAAATTTATATTTTTTAAATGAATTTTATTTTTTAAAAATAGACGGGGATTTATCATTTTATAACTGGTCATTTTAGAACGCTTCGGGAGTCAAAAAAATTGTAAATCACCTCCTGTGATCAAAATAACAAGAGTTCTCAAATGACCAGTTCTAAAATGATACCCCGATATAGTGATCAGCATCTGATTCCACCCCGGGGGACATTTTCACGCAAATGAGTATGCCCAGCGTCATCAGGACCCTCAAAAACCCTAAAACCCGGAGTTTCAGAGAATCGACGTTTTTGAGCTGTGCCAGATCGAGTCGGATCTGCTCGATTCTTAGACAAACGGGCTCATATTTCTATTAGGGGCACAAGTCCGGATGATAACCGTCGGAAGAGAACCGCCAAATTTTGAAAAATCATTTTTGTGGCATTGTGAACATACTGACAAAGTTCTACAGCCAGATAAAAAAATTTCGGCTCTCATCCAGTCGGTTCTCATCCGGCCTAGTGCCCTATTAGGCCATGTCTGGGCCTATTGATTATGATTAACTATCGTATTCATTTTCAGATGCCCGAGAGCGACGTCCATGGAAGGAACTCGACAATTTCCGTCCAAGAAATGTGCCAGGACAAGAGGCACCGCCATAAAATCGAAGAATCCCTCCTTATCTCCATCTCTGTCACCCCCTAGTAACGGCGTTATCTTGTATTGATTAGTTAGATCGCCGGGTTGTAATTTTCACAAACTCTTAGTGGTAGAAGTAATCCACAGGATCTCCGATGATTCGTCGACGCTGCTCCTCTCCCTTTGATATCTCGTCCATCCGAGGATCGTCATAGTCCTCTTTCTCTAATCGTTTTTACGAAGGTTAACTCGGCATCGTCGACCATCGAGATGATCGTCACAACAATTCCTCTCTTCATCCTATGCATTTGCTATGATTATCTCTCTTTCTCTCTCTCTTCTAACATTCGATAAATTGTTCGACGGTTTTCGCCCATTTTTGGATTGTCATTTTTGTTCGGATCGGTGCGCTCGTAAGCTAAGCTGATTCTTTCAATTGTATTTGCCCCTTCGCCCCTTCCTTGATCTACTCCTCTCTCTCTCTCTCTCTCTAGAGAGATCATCCTGACTCTTCATTAATTTTGTAGTTACATGGGCTGCAATGACATAAAAAAATTCGACATTGACATTGACTCAAAACAACTGCATTTTGACAACAGTATCGGGAAGAAAGAGTCGCGATTTTAAGCTCTATTGAATATAATATTGTAATAATAACAGCCCAAAGTGATGACTGACCTGGTTGGAGGGAACCGCTTCGAACATAATAATTCAACTCTCACTAACAGAAAATCAATAAACTTGACGCAATGAAATAGCGACGCATGAGCCGTGCCATCTGCACTTCTGGTGTCAAAACCATTTCTCTCGGGCGTGCTCCTGGTGCCGTGTCTACTAGTAGTGGATCTGACCCTCTCTATCTCGGAATATCTCGTGTGTCTACTACTAGTAATCGGCCAAAAATCTCTCCTCACTGGGTCTACTACTAGTGGAGCATTACCAGAGCTCTTTCTGTCCCATCTTCCCATTCTCACTCCCTCTGTGCTCTCTCTATTTCGCACACTCTCTCCCCCAATAAACATTGATTTTCTAATCGACCGTCTGGCTACAAGGGATGGGGTGCATCAAGGGGAATTGGTACTGCGGCTGAATAACTGACTGTTTCTGAATAAACAAGCTAAAAAAAACTAACAACTTTCATCTTGTGATGGTGACGGTTGACCGCTGAGAGAGAAGATAACTGCAATGAATAACCTGGATTATTCACTCTCTGAGAAATTGGAAAGAGTCTGCGGCAGTTTTATTGTTCTCATCCATTGTTTCAACTCTGCCATCAAACTGCCAGATCACTGTAAAGTCGAAACTGGAACGTGGCAGGTTGCTAGCAATAAGTTATATGAAAATACCATGTCATAGGCTAGTTGTATTTTTTCAGAGCTTTATGCCTTCGTTGAGTTATTTTGATCGATCATCAGGAATGGATACGGTAAGTATTGAACTATGGATACGATAAGTAGTGTACTATGGATATCGTTAGTATTGGACTATGGGCACGATAAGTATTGGATTATGGATACGATAAGTATTGGATTATCGATACGGTAAATTTTGAACTATGGATACTGTGAGTATTGACTACGTGCGTGCCTTCTTCCTTGCCCTCGCCCATTTCCAATAACACAGGGAGAGAAGGGATTCGACAAGATTAAAACAGTAAAAAGGTGAAAAGATGATAGACAAAGAGGGAAGAAATTTGAGATGACAGGAAGGAAAGATAAGAGATTTTCTCGGAGTATTGAACATATCACCCATCCCTTTCTTTTGCAGCTCCCTTGTCTTCAGCAAGAGGCATTTTCCTTAAGTCAAGTGTTTATCTTCTGGAGCTACAGTGATATTAGAAAAGAGAATACAGTAAGTACAAAGCTTGACTTCAATCGACGATACCTACTCGATCAATAGTAAAGTGATCATAATGCTACTCATGAAAGTCTAGTGTAGCGTAAAAACGGAGTACGGTATTCTAGATTACGGTAGAGCTGCGCTAAATACGAGTACGGAGATATGATTAATCACGATATTAGCATACAAAAATAGAGCTGTGTGAGATCATAAATACAGTAGTGAGAAATGGGGACGCGGATATAGTAGTCGTAGAGGGAGAGGGATAGAGGGGGGAGGGGAGAGAGAAAGAGGGAACTTTCCTCTACTGCTTATTCTGATCCTGCTCCTTGAGCACCAATTGACCTCTCCAGTCTCCAGCAGGCAGAATCTTCATGTCCAGATTCTGCAAGGAACGAATTATTAATCGAGTGCTGGCACGATGCCAACAATCTCACATCCTCACTCATTCTCACCTTGAAGTAGGGATGCGAGAGGGCGGCTCTCGACGAGATACGATTGATCGGGTCGTACTCAAGCATCGCCTGCAAGTGGACACGATTAACGTACGGTGAGGATGGATTGTGGTGTGCCATCAGACGACTTTTACCAATGATCGTCTGTTCAAATTCTTACCTGGAGGAGGTCGCAGCCAGCATCTCCCAATTTCTCGATCATCTTCGATCTGAGATTGTTGGTTCTCCATCCGGGGAAGCTGTCCTTGTACTCGGGGAAGGCAGTCACTCCCGGCCACTCGGCCTCCGTCGGAGTTCCCATTATTCTACAAGAGAGGCAAGGGTTATCAACAGAAGGAATGGAAATGAGGAGGGATCAGCCAACCTGAAGATTCTGAATAGTTCATCAATCTCAGAGTCTCCTTGGAAGAGTGGCTTCTTCGTTGCCATCTCTGCGAAGATGCAGCCAATCGACCACTGAAAGAGGAGGAGTCATGTCATTTTCACGATTAATAAAGCGCACTTGCAGCCCCTCTATCTAACTTTGAACGTCAGGGAGAAACATTTTTAGAAAAATGTAAAAAAAAGACCAACATTTTAGAAAAAAACTTTTTTAGATTTATAAAATTCTTATTTTCCTCACTCGATTCACCTCTATGTTAGGGAAAATTCATTTCTATCGTCATCTAAAAATAGCAACAATAGAAATTAAATTCAAGATATTCTACTATTGAGATCTTCATGCATGTTTGTGGGAAAATATTTTTATACCAATTCGACTTCTAGTAAGCTGGCAAACCTCTGTTTCGAGGAAGTAACCATAATCTGAGATGGATTAGTAGTAATCGTAGTTGAAATATATTCGTGGAAATAATTTTAAATGCAAACCTGATCGACGCCCATGCAGTAACGTTGGCCGCCCAGAAGAACTTCGGGGGCACGGTACCAGAGAGTGACCACCTGATTGGGAGGAGAGGAGATATGATTATTGGATGATGGTAAGGAAAAAACATCTCATTGTCAATGGAATTATTAATTTTTTTCATTCTTTCAAAATTCACACATAAACACAAAGTTTCTTCGAAAATTACATTAATCTTTTTTTTAAATAAATCGTCCTTCTCCCTCCTGACCTCGTGAGTGTAGACTCTGACGGGAATTCCGATGGCACGAGCCAGTCCGAAATCTGCCAATTTGATCGTTCCCTTTCCATCCACGAGCAGATTCTGAAAGGTCAATCAATTCGAGACTAGACTCTAGTCATGAGTATTACCTGCGGCTTGAGATCACGGTGAATGACGCGGCGTTGGTGGCAGAAGCACATCGCCTGAAAACACAGTAGAAATAGTACCGTAAAACCGACGGTACAATAACTCCCACCATGTGTTTTTAGCCGCCAAAAATTGTCTACCATGTGTTTTTTGACGAAAAAAAAGTCAAAATACTCTCACCATGTGGTTTTTCGGTCGATTTTTCAACAAACCATGTGTTTTTAGAACGTCCCTATATTTGGTATTTCAACTCTGCCTGAAAATTCATATTTAATCTACCTTGAAGGTGGCAGAGCTTTCCCATCGAAATTCTGATTAATGCTATGCTCTTATCTCGCTTCTCAGTAACCCCAGGAAGCCGTTCGCTCAAGGGGTGACTTAATTAGCGCATTTGTGTAAAGAAGGGCAAGCAATTGTTTATGCAAGATTGAGTGAGAAGTCTACGTGGGGGAGACCACCATGAGTGGTGTGGATCCATAAAACACAAGCAAACATTCAAATAATGTCCATTCCACGACAACGAGAATTCAAATTTTCAACAGGTGTTCACCACATGCCTTTAATGAGCAGATGCGAGATGTAACCTTGATGGTCAAGATAAGGTATTTCCACTGAAACAAAATACTCCCATAAACATGAAAATAAAGAGCTGATTGGAAGTACTTTGAATTGTGTCCGACTAAACTGGAGGATAGAAGTTAGAAGATGGAAGAAAAGATAAGATTTTATAAACGAACAAAGGATATCTCGCTTTTCCACGACTCCATCAGCATTAAAGGAATTATTATTATTATTCTAAACATCAATATTACCTGGCATATCTGCATGAGATAGCTCTTGAGAGTCATCTCCGAGAGGAACTCATCCGATTTGAGTGTGTCCAGGTATTTCTTCAAGTCCATGCTGAGGAACTCGAAGATGAGATACAGACGATTCTCCTGAAATGGCAAGGTGACATCAATTTGAATTATAACTGATCATAGACAAAAATGGAGCGTTTCAATGTTTGGTTATAAAAATGTCCAAACCTGCATGATGACGTCCTCGAGATTGACGATATTCGGATGGCGGAGCTCACGAAGTAAAGAAATCTCGCGAACGGCAGTCGACGGAATGCCCTCATCCTAGATTTCATCACATTCTCTTCTAATTGAACTTGTACGAACTCGGCTCTCACACACAACTTTGCCGAAAATGAGCTAACAGTAAGTACAAACCTCTGACTCGAGCCGAATCTTCTTCATGGCAACGAGCTTGTTCGTGAGCCGATTCTTGCCCTTGTAGACGACGCCATACGTTCCCTCTCCTATCTTCTCTATCTTGATGAAGTCATCCAGCGAGAAGCGCGACCCTTCGGCGGCCATTTTGTGAGTATTTAGGGCGCTCTGAAAGATCAGCCTGAGTGGAGCATTTCAACAATAACAAGACATTCCAAAATACAACAACCACTTCACAGTATCATCGCGACGACACCAGAAGCCGAAGGCGAGTTCAAAATTATCCCGCCCGCCGAAAAAAAGAAACCGTAAAAAGCAGTCATCACGACGGGCGATTCGCGCCAAGACTTTATTTGAATTGGATCCTGCATACTGTAAGAAAAAGTTTGACACATACAGTTCACGATAACCCGCACGAATAAACAGTGTTTTGATGGCGCTTGTTTTTCTAGGCTTTTATTCATTGAATCTGTCTAATTACATTCTTAATAGCATGTCGTTAACGGAGAGTTGGCGACGGCTCAATTTCTTCGACAAGAATGCGGTTATCGACCCCAAAACGAAGGACAAATTCAAAGGACTCGAGGTGATCATTGTTTATTTTTGTAATTTCTCGATGGTGATTGCTTGCAGAAGCTTCAAATGTGCTGCTGGGCGACTTCTTACGATGGTCAAGGAGTGTACATGGGAGAGTCGACGGGTGCACTCTTCGCCCTGGACAAAAATGTGAGTGATGAACGCTTTCATACTTGCGCATCTATATTTTTCCATTTATGGTTCTAAGAACCAGAAATTTATAGGGACCTGTTGTTCAGAGTCTAATCACCGAGAATATTAACTGTTCCTTGGTGTCTGTGCATGAACTGCAGTGATGAGTGCCCTTCCAAAACTTTAGGAGTTGCGCTGGTTCTACTGCTTTCATTCACTCTGCTAAAGTCACTTTTCACGCCTTCGGGTCTACAGAGATGGTTCCCGATCGCGCGGGTACAGCCCAACGTTGGGGAGGTCGCGCATCATTGATGAGCTGCATTGCTTCTAAAAGAGTTCAATCTATTTCAGTGGGATCAAACCTACTGGAAGGCCTATCAATGCACACTTTCGGACGTCGCCTCAGTAGGCAATCACGTGCTAACCATCGGTGAGTTGCTGCATACGAGTAATGAGCAGGGTATCGGTCTTCCGTTATCTATCGGAACCTTCTGGAATTGGCTTGTATCTAACGAGTTTAGGAGAGGACGAGCGCGAGATAAATTCATTACTCAAGATCTGGGAGAGACCCGAGTTTGGAGAACAGAATCAAGAGGTGATCATTACTTCCAAAATGATAAAAATCAAAAGTGGATGACGTGTGTACTGACGGTCGTCCTTATTACTAGGTGGACTGCGCTCCTCGTATTCTGAAGGAAGTGCGCCTTTGTCCACTTCTCGGACCAGCAGGAATTAGCACGAGAGCTACAACCATCACTGGTAGGTCACGGATTCACCGTTTTATTGATTTTATCAATTCTTGAGGAATGAATCATCTGCGAAAATTCGAAAGATGATACATGAATTTTTTTGATAATTCAATTTCCACTCTCATCAATCGATAATTGTCGTGTAGGTCACTCCTCTGGTCGTGCCATCGCAGCCGGTTATGCAGATGGATCAGTGATGGCCTACTTTGGAGATTACGCCAGGGATCGAGTACGGTATCTGAGAAGGGAACGTGATTACGGTATCCTCTCAGGCAGTCTCCTCAAAATGGATCCGAATCCGCGAACCGACCCCAGTCGAAGGAGAAGTCACAGGTACGGTAGCAGTCCTTTTTGCCTATATCTAGGATCCACGACTATCACGATACTGATTTGTGTACGACATTGTTGTATACTTTCGTATTTTGAGGGACCTCGATTGGAATTCTTCCTGGGGCGAACGAAATCTTCGTTGTATTCGTGCTTACGAATAAGAGTCTCAATTCGTATGTGATGGATGCGAGAGGAACGATTATCAATAAGGTAGAGTGCAGTCTAATTAGGTGAGATTGAAGTGAGGAGGATGAATAACATGGTGAGTAACAATAACATCACTCATCTCAATTGAATTTGTCATTATTTTGCAATATACTCAATGTTGATCCTTTCTTCCTTCCTCATCAATTCCTATCATTTTAGCTTCGTCACGAGGCTCAAGGATCGACCAGAGACTGTTGGACATTCAGCGAGAGCAACAACCAGTTCACGGTCGCCAATAGAGATGTGAGTATCGTGACTAGACTGTAGTCTGGTCATTGATCATTGATGTGAAACTAGACTCTAGTTCCGATCTCTTGCAGATGGTGCACATCTACGATGGTGAATCGTGTAAGGACGAAGAGGGAGCGAGGGGAAAGTGTTACGCCCTAAGTAGAGGTGCGGTGCTTTAGAGAGAGAGGTCGTAGAGTTGCTCGCGAATGAATCTATCAGTTTACACAAGATAATCAATTGTTCGTTGTTTCATTGTCAAGGTGGTGTTTGAGGTCTGGAGAAGCAGCAAATCGCTGCATTCGGCGAATTCCTCGCTGTTCTCACTAGACAGCCCGCACTGATACCGTGAGTGAGGGAGAGTTATATATATATTTATGCTATTTCATGAGAAATAACGGTGAAAACAAATAAGAATTAAGTATTTGAAGTAGAAGTACAGTAAAAAGGTTTTACGACAATAAATGCGATATTGGGGAATTTTACTACTCGGTGAAACTGGTCTGATTCTCGGGTTTTACTAATAGTCTTGCCGCTCGAGGAAAGAAACTGTTATGCCTGTA
>LS531849.1:571523-610752 GCA_900490775.1 Pristionchus maxplancki
TTGGGAGGAGCACCGTACTGCGAAATGTGGCTCATGAATGGATTCGGGTACATGAAATGAGGCATGAAGGGATAATTGTACTGGGGGTTCATCATGGGGGGATTAGGGGATCCGTTGTTCATTTGAGTGGGGGGCGTGGGATTCCTGTTGATCGATTGGGAGGGATGGGTATTGTGAGACTGGGTCTGGAGGAGAGGGCAAGTTATGGTTGAGACCGTTGTGTTTGCTAACCGTCTCCTCTTCCAGTACTCCGGAGCAGGAATGGATGACGGTAGTGACAGTGTACGATGTGGCAGGGAAGTACATCGCCTTCACTGGATCTCTTCCTTCTCTCGCCAATTGTTTCGTGCTGGATGGAGTATTCATTCTGCTGGGTGAGTGGCATCGGAGAGAAGAAAACTTTATTTTTTAAATGTTTCAAGAAAGATTACAATAATAATTTGCCGTACCAGACGATTCAATTTTTCATCATTTGACAACTACGTGCAAGGGGAAATTTGACTTAAGAAGACTGTACAAAAATATCAACAAAAAGATAAACGTTTGCTTCAGCTCACGATGGTCAACTCTCTTCGTTGACTCAGAAACATCTCGCCGCCAAATTGGATATCCTCTACAAGAAGAGTTTCTTCGATGTTGCCATAGAGTAAGTTGTGTTCATGGAAGATGGATAATAGCAGCGTCATCTAATTGAGTGTACTATATTTGTTGCACCTATTTTTTTTGGATTTTTAGTGAATTAGGAATAATCGAATCTATGGTTGCAAAATTCTAAATGTACCCTGCCACTCCTTTGAGTGAAAATGACCAATTTCTAGTTAAAGGTAATCAGATGGTGTCCGGTAGTGAGTTCACTTCATTTGCAGTGTTGCGAAGCGGAGTGAGGGAGGAGCAGATGTACTGCCCCATATCCACTCCAAGTATGGAGACTTCTACTATCTGTGAGTGATCACAATTACAATAGATCACTTGTCCATTTGGAGCATGATACTGAATGAATTCGTTTTGCAGCAAGGCCGATTTCGGCAATGCGATTCGTGAATACAAGGATTCGATCGGAGTGTTGGATCCGAGTTACGTCATCAAGAGGGTACGAGGTGATCTTGAGTGGGCTGTCTAGGCAGAGTTACGTTTCAATGAAAATGAATGTGATGGAATTGTGCGTAGTGTTGTCTAATGTTTTTCAACTAAATTTTCATCTCTAATTGCAAAACCAAAAGTGTTATTTGAATGTGCTAAATTGCTACTCTCATGTCATCGAGGGTTTAGAAGGTGTGCCTTATTTTAGTTCATCGACGGATCGAAGATTCCCCATCTGTGCACTTATCTGGAGGCGCTGAGAGCGAAGGGAAAGAGCAACGTCCATCACACGACTATTCTGGGTGAGTAGAGGAAAGAACTGAAGTGGGGTTATTGCGTAATTTAGAAAATCGAGACTACATTGGTGTTGGGAAAATATTTTTGCCGGAAAGTAGTCATCTTTCGGTTTGAAGGAAGATCCCTTTCCGTTACAGTGAACTCGTACGCTCGTCTGCAAGAGAAAGCGAAGCTGCAGAGACTTCTCGATAGTTTGGTAGAGACGGCGAGTGATGCAGAGGCTGAAGCTGTCGTCAATGTCAGTCGCCACCGAGTTTTCTCATTTTCACATTTCCTTTCCGACATTTAAAAAAAAATGAAAAGGTGTGGATGTGATGACCAACTTCAATCCCTTCCCTCTCCAGTGTCTCCAATCGTCTAAACTACTCAACGAGGCGACTCTCTTCGCTGTGAAGACAGGCCAACACGATGCTGCGCTTTCTATTATGGTGAGAATATCGAGACTACACTCCAGTTTCGACCTACCCATTCGATAGTCTTCTCGTAATTTTTTCTCCTTTCAGGTGGACGAGCAATGCCGATATGGGTCGGCCATCAAGTTCATTAACAACTTCGTAAATAGCGCGCCCCACGAGGTTTTTTCTTCATATTTTCTCAATGCAACATTAGTCTAGGCGGAGCGGTACCTCGAGAAGTACGGTAGACGACTTCTGAGGGAGAATAGAGAGGAGATGATGGACCTTCTGAGCGAAATTATGCTTCCTCAAGGAGGTACGATAGTATTTTAGTCAGTTGTCGATTCGATCAGAATTACGTCCTGAGTCGGTGAACACTCATCTTCTGCTACAACTCTTCGTGGGAGACGAGCAGTCGGGTGCAGCACTGATGGAGAAGATTGCAGCAAAGTCAGTTATTCTTTCACTATCGAATGGAATAGTCCTTTTCATCCTTAAGAGTTGTTTTCATTAAAATTATCGTGTATCTAAATTCTCTATGTGCTTGAAATCGATATTATCGAAACTGTTGCAGAGGTGCTGGCGGTATCGAACTGATGAATACGATCGTCGAGTTGAATATGAGGACATATAACAAGGAGGTAAATAGATTGTGAGGGGGAAGGGACTGGCGAGAGTTGTGTTTCAGTCATCGCATTCACACTGCGACATTCCTCTTATTTTGTAATACTCTTGAACGGCCTTCAATCTTCCTCTTCTTCCAGGAGTCATTCGATGTCTTCGATAAAGTACTCAAATACGTCACGACGGCGAATGAAGAGACAGTGAGGAGAATGGCTGAGGAATTGAAGTGTGATCCTGTTGTCGAGGTGAGAAGGGAAAGAGGGAAGGGGTAGAGGCATAAGTCGAATACCTATGTCATCAAAGCATTGAAAAGTGGTCTGCTTTTCAAATTTTAAGTCACCACCCTCAAAAAGTGGCGTGCTTTTCGAAAAAAATCGTCTCGTCTCCATTCAAAAGTGGTCTGCTTTTTGAAATTTTCTCATCTCATCCTTCAAAAAGTGGTATGCTTGTGGCATTTTTGACACACTATTCGAACCCTGGGTAGAGGCCTACATTCTGCACTCAACACCTCATCTATCATTTTTCCCCAGCATTACGTAAAACGTTTAGGATTATTCAAGTTATGGGATGTTGATATCGGTGAGAGGCGTGCTTCAACGAAAGCTTGTTAGACCGTGCTTGCTTTCGAATTCGATGATAACTGTGTTCCATGAGTATCCTATCAAAATATAGCTTATAATTCCGTCCTCCCGACTCGATACTCCTCCCACTCCCCTCCCCCTCTCAACCATCCCCTCCTCTTCCAGGCCCTCCTCCGTCGACGTCGTGATCTATCCGGACTGCACGCCTTCCACGTCAGAAGACGACAAGTGGAGAAGGTCGTCGATTTGGCCATCGAGATTAAGTGAGAAGTGACATGTAGAATGCAACGGTCTTGACCTTTTTTTTCTTTAGAGTAAACTATTTTAATTTCAGAATTAAAAAAAAAGAGTGAGATTTTAAATGTCTTGCCTGGTGGAGGCGCGATGCAATCCTCTCTCTCATTGCAGTTCCTCTCAATCGTGGTTGGATACTCTCACATTCGTCTCCAAGATGGAAACTGCTGTCGATGATGAATTGATGGAGAGGATACTGGAGAAGTGAGTGATTGGTCGTGTTTTGATTTGAACGCCCTCTTGATAAAAAATATTCGCCTAATTGAAAGTTAAATGACTCTGATAATGGACACAACATAATGGTTGATTTGAGAGTGAAGCAGACTCGTGTCCTCCATCCACTCGTCGTACTCGAAGTTCTATCCAAGAGTTCAAGGTAGGGGGGGGGGGGGGGGGGGAAGGGGGGAGGGGGGGAAGGGGAACGACAAGGTGGACTGATATTGAGGTTGTATGGCCCAGATTTAAGTTCATGACTTTCCCTTAGATTGAGGCAGTAACGTCTACAGACATCGTTATACTTTATCGATCTCTCCCTTTGCAGACTGAACGTGGCGGCGGTGAAGAAATACGTGGTGCAGTGGCTGAGTGAGCAGAGAGACGCCGTGAGTTTGCCAGGAGGATTGAAAATGGCGGCAACTGCTGATGAGAGTAAAATCATCTTCGTCTTTCATTGTGACCGTCTATGATGATTGCAGATCGTTCGGGACAAGGCTGCGATTGCGACTGCAGAACAGAAGATTCAAGATGTGGGAAAGCAGATCGAGAATCTCCATTTCAAGTGAGTGAAGGGATAATGAAGGGAGGTTATTGGGTCTGAAAAATCTTGCTTGCAAAATGTTCATCAAAATTCGATATTTTGTAACCTCGTGGTTTTTGTGGTGTATCTCTCAATAATCGTCCTTTCAGCACTCAAGTCCTGCAAGTGTCCAAGTGTTGTGCATGCGACTTCGCCCTGCAGCTCCCTTCCATCTTCTTCCTCTGTCGGTGAGTGGGAAGGAGACTACACTCTAGTCTCGACCTCTCTCCATTCCAGTCACGCCTTCCACGTCCATTGCTTCGATTCGTATGCCGACAAGGTGGACGTGTGTCCCAAGTGTTCGGTGGTGGGAGCATCGGCCATGAGGTAGGGAGGGAGGGAGGGGGAGAGGAGAGGGGAGGAGAGGTCTCTATCTCAGAATGGACAGCGATCTGAGCATCTTCTCACGCAATGCACACGGAGAATTCGTGGAGAGAATGAATAAGGTACGATTGTCCATCGAATCGAGTGAATACTGATTATCTTATAGGCGGAAGACTCTATGGAGCTCATCTCGAAGTACATCAGCAGTGGATTATTCGATTCCAAGAAGGTATGAGTAGATGAGTTTGAGATTCAATTGGAAATCATTAGTTCAGAATGTTCCTAAAATAGGTTTTATCAGATTAAACGATAGCTTGTCGATTCTTTAGAACAATGCTCCTCTCCCTGCTGGTCTCTCTCCCATCTCATCGTCATCCTCTTCATCCAATCGATCGCCATTCCACCAGGTAGATCGATGAAAAAATATTAAATTTTAGATTTGGCAGATTTTTGTTTAATGGGGGCAATCCAATAGGAATGTGTGTTGCTTCTCACGTCTTTCTGCTTCTTTCTTAGTATGCAATAGCATTTTACTCTGAGCTGGACCTGTATATTTCCGTGTTTCTTTCAGCCACTTTCCACTGTGGATGCAAACAAGAAGCGATCGAACACAAATCCATTCGAAATGGAAGAATCGAAGAATCCATTCGATGAGCCAGCCAATCCCTTCGACGAGTAAGAATGTCCATTGACTTGTACAGAAATCACAAAAGAGTGCTATATATTTCATATCTCAATTGCTTCACGTAGTATTTATACATTGATAGGCTGTGATACAGATATTTGTAAATGTGATAATTAGGAAAGTGTAATAAATAAATAAATATATATATATTTATCCACGAGTGATGTCATAGTAAGAGACGGTTTGGAAGTGACGTGTTATGCCCCCATCACAGTTATAGTCAGATATAATCCGTAGTAAACAGTCAATCCGAGAGATACAGTGAGTGGCAGAACTGACGGAAGTATAAAAGATTGGAATCAGTGGCCCACCCTTCCCTGTACTCTGTCAACATTTTTTTTCTCTCTCTGACCAATGAAATTGATCCGTCCATTCGTAAACATGGGATCTGCCAAGTGGCCCGGTTCAGTCTTCCTTTGCACTTCTCTCCACTCGCTTCTTCAAATGCCTCTAGAGCCAGTCCTTTCACACTGGTGGGTGCCATAATTACCCCCATGTACTAGCATACTCCTTCTCTCATCTCTCTCACTTCCACTCGATCTCTCATCTATTCTAACCGGCCAGAGATCACTCGAGATGGAGAGAGTGACCGGATTAAAAGGTCTCTTGGCTCTCCACTAGTTTTTGCAAAGCATGTATCTGGCAGGCTCAGGATTGAGAGAGGAGGAGAGCTAGGTATCCCCTCCTCTATCTCCCTCCTATTCGTCACTGCGAAACAATTATATCTCCAAAATATGGGAGATCATCTCTGATTCTCTGCCAATCTCTTCTTCCTCTCTACTTTTGACTCACCTTTCCAACCGTCGAATCGTTTAGCTCCGCCAAATTTCGTGTCCCGATTCTTCCCATTTTCCTCGTCATTTCAAGTTGAGATTCGAGTTCCAGAGAGAAATAATGCAGTACCGATACATTTCCCTCGTTGTCTTTTCTGCATTCATTTCGTCCATTAGAGCTGACGAGGAAGAAGCATGGAAAGCTGTTACGGTGAGAATTGATCTTTGATCTTTGATCGTCACGTCTGATCTATTCAGGCTCACAACGAAATAGAAGATGCGGCCCAGCACACTTCGAATAAGATCGAAGATAGTGTTAGCAAGCTGAAGAACACCATGGAGAATACGGTAGGCGATGGGGTACTGTAGATCAATGTGACAGATCAATGACAGGTCAACAAGGCTCTCCACGAAACGGTATACTGTAGAGATAGTGTAGGACGTAGGACAGAGTTGATAGCCGAGAATACTGTGCGACTCTATCATTGAGTTCATGCCAACCATACTACTGTAGATTCCCCCCACATGTACTGTAGAACGATAGGACACAATTGATTAGACGTCAATTAATTCATTTATTCGCACGAATTAATTCATTTATTCAATCGTCCATTACTTCTTCTCCTCCTTTTTCTCTTCCTTCTTCTCCTCCTGTAATCAGTCTCAATCATCTCTTCGTCCCTCCGAACTACCGTACCTTCTTCTCGGGAGTGGGCGGTTTGTCAGCGGCAGTCGCAGCCTTGAACGTCGCCAGCAGACGAATCACACCGTCCGGCTTCGTATCAGACTTCCATACCTAGAGGCTGAATCATCTTCCTGACCCGTCGCACTACCGTAACCCACGTTTCTCGGTTGATTCTTCGCCTCGTCTGCAGTGCACTTCTTGTGATAGATAGCGAAGAAGTGACGGTTCTCCTCTGGCAGTTCGCCCGATGTTTGGAAGACCTCAAGAGATCAAAGATCAGATGGATAAAGATCAAAGATCAACCTTGATCGGGAGAGATTTGCCCGCCTCGATGAAACCAAGAGGCGGACGCACACGGAACATATTGTTATCCGTGCATTTCACCTGCAATCAAGAGTTCGACCCATCGAACCACCAGCTACAGTATACCTTGAAAGAGTGAGGATCCGTCGTTGGGTTCGTGATTTTGAGTTCAAATGTACCCGTGACGCCCTTGGCCCACGTCATCAAAACGGCATCGCTCGGTTCAATCTGCAATGACCTATCTGACACAACTCTCTTAGAATAGCGTACCTTGAGCTGGAAGGCGGGTTCTCCGGGCTTATTCGCCAGATTGAGGGGTTTCTTGGCTCCTCCTCCTCCTGCAGCAGCAGCTGCAGCAGGTGCAGCAGGGGATGCTCCGGCTGCAGGAGGGAGAGGGGCGGAGGCTGCGGTCGGAGGGGGAGTCACCGTAGTGAGAGGGGCAGCTGCGGGGGCTGCAGGCGACGCCATCTGAGAGGGTAGAGTAAGAGGGCGTCGTGGAATGGGAAGGGTCTCCAAACTGACCTCACTCGAGAGAGTGACCGATTGGCGAGTGGAACAACTGGAAAAGTAAACGAAGAAGGAGGAGAGACTTCTTTTATACTCTGACGAACAATGGACCCATTTCTATGATAATCGACTGATCTTTGAAATTATTCATTCTATTTCTCTCTAGGTGCACGAACTCAACGCTACCGTACACCACAGTGATAACTCGCTTGATGTTAGTTTGCTTCCTCTTTTGGTTACTTAAGTGAAATATGAGCAATCGATCACAAACTGACTTCTTTGCAGGGTCTCAAACCGTGCACTAGCGAGTCACAGTGCAACAATCGAGGTGAGACCAACAACGAATCAGAGATCAAAGATCAGTTCCCAGGTACTTGCCTCGGTACGGCCTCTGCCTATTTATGCATCTGCAATCTCGGAACGTCGGGCAAGAACTGTCAAGAGAGTAAGTTATTGCTTCATCACAAGTCAATCAATGCCCCCCCCCCCCCTTTCAGCAACATGCGACTCAGCACGTGACTGCAACGGTCGTGGATTCTGTCTAGGAACGACGACCGATCTGACCTGTCTGTGCAACCTCGGATTCTCTGGAAAACACTGCGAGAACAAGAACTGATCTACTCAATCATCAACCGTATCCCTCATCTACAGTGTCCTCTCAATTCTCCCGTTTCGCATCACAATCTCAGTTTCTCTCATTATTTGTAACCACCCAGTGTCGAAATATCTTGCAATTTCAAAAAATTACCGTGCAAATAAAAATCATTTATCGTAAAACTAACGTCAGAAAAAAAGGAATACATCTTCAGACTATTCTGTAAAAACTTCTCTAAGAGAGGGTCGAAAGACAATATCAACAATTGAAAATACCTTGTATCCCTGTGAAATAGGGTAATCTACCAGTAAGAAGGGGATATCATCGATTCATGGTCGTTATTCCTTTTGGTGGTGATAGCAGGCTCCGGCGCACTCTGCAATATAATGGCTTTTATAACATCGGAATCAGTTATACTTTTTGATACAGTGCTACGTTCCTCATCTATCCGCCCCCTCTTCTTCTTCTTCCCCTCCCTCACCTTCACCGCAGAACATCATATCCAGCGAGTGTCCCTCTGCGTTGATTCTCGCCAGATGCAGCTGCAATCAATCGATAGCCCTCCATACTACAGTACTCTTTCCCCTCACCATCTGCCTACCGTACCTTGAGTGTCTCTCCTCCATCATTGATGACTCGACACTTGGCAGTGCATCCGACGATTAGGAGCAGTTCCTTCTCGTGTTCCATCAACTGAAGCATCCATTGTTTCTCCCTCCACCCCTCCCCTTCACCTCTCTCTGGATGGAGGCCGCGACACAGAGAGGAGGGGCGACCATCATCACTGTCTCTGGACAGAAGAAGAGTTGCGAACGAGGAACATTCACCTGCAAGGGACAGTCCTGATAGAGATCTCCCTTCCCCCTCACTCACGATTCTCCTCTCATCCATGAGCAACACTTTGACTGTCTTCTCGTTCCCATCGAAAATCCACCCTCGACGATACTCCTTCTGACCGATCTTCTGTTAAAGATATCAATAAGCGAGGTTTAGGATACGTCGTCATGCGTGCACCACCACGCCTCACTCACATCCGTTTCCTGCTCGAGTATCACGAGTGCGGGTTCACCGAATTGAGGGGGAATTCGAGAGGAGGAATGGAGATCGAGATGGGTCTTGGCCACGCAATCCACTCTATCGAGTGCCTCGGATGGCACGACAGTCGCACGACGACCAGAGGAGGAGACGACGCGGACGATGATTGTCGATCCTCAATCAACCATCCATCATCAATCATCCCACTTGATGGGGAAGAACGGCAATAAATTGAGATAGAAACGTGACAAACCCTTCTTGGGGAAATTGATCCGATCAGCGTCCTTCAATGGCCAATCCGCCTTTTTCATCCACTGACGCATCTAAACAATCGAATATTTTAGCTCCCATTCCTCCACCCATCCCAATCCCACAGTAACCAGAGTTTAAAAAAGGGTAGAGAGGAGGTATCAAAAAATAACAAGGTTAGACGAAAAATCGAGTCAAAACATCGAGGTATGAGTTATTTTTGCCATTTTTTCATTGAAAGCAACAAGGTAAGCCACTTTTCACCTGAAAACAACACGGTATGAGTTATTTATACCATCGATTCTGGAGTACCTTTTTTAAACTCTGACAGTAACCATACTGAATCTCGATTTGCTCACATGCGCGAATGTCTCCTCTGCTTTCCTCTCCTCGTCAGTCTTCTCTTCCTCTTCTGATGCCATGATCAAATCCTGGGAAAAGTCGTCCTAGTTGACTGCACTCTCCGCACCACCCATCCACACGACTCACCGGATCCGAAGCGAGATCCTCGTTGGTGTTCGAGTAGCGACGACGACGACATGCCTGCCATCGTACTCAGTTTTGAACATTCAAAGGGTTCGAAATAAACGAAAATGTGATTTCAAAAGATAAACCAACCGTCGGATCTTTGGAGGGGCGAAAGTTCTGGAAGCGACCCACCCACTTCTTCACCCGATGCTTATCGAACTGAAGTGGGATCGAATACAAATACAAAATCAATAATAATGTTTCGACAGTGTATCTCTCGACGAAAGACTGTAGCAGTGCTCGTGAGCTCCTCCCCCCCCCCCCCCTTCTCCTACCTTGATGAGTGTCTGCAGTTGATGGGGCGTGCTATTGGTGACAATGTCGAGTTGCTTCTGCAATCAGGATACACCACATATTTGGAAACTTCGTCTTGTCAAAATGTCCCTATATGGAATAGAAAAGGTCGTCCTCACGAGATATCTCTTTCCGGCAGCCGTCGGCTCTTTGTCGTGTCGTCGGATCTTCTCCTTAGCCGTGGGATTGACGCATCCACTACCCGCTGCAATTGGAAATTGGCCGAAACTGCGAAATATAAAATGTCTGAAATTTTATTTTTTTTAAAACATATATGCGCTTTTTAAACTAAATTCCCTAGACATGCCTTTGTTGGTGTCCGCACGAGGAACTATCTCGAATGAAATTCCATTAGGGGTGGGATCCCGTATCAGCTCCTTCGGATTCTGGAATGAACGACCTTTTCAAGACCTTTTCACCATATCCTAAATTTGATACGTGCATGACATCGAAGGAAGTCGAAATAGATAATCTTTACCTGCGAGTGGGGCGATGGCAGAGGAGATATTAGTTGATCTTCATTGGGAGTAGAGCAGTTGGGAGTAGAGTAGCTTCCCTGCAGAAAGATCCTCCATTACAGGACTGATCGACACAAATTCATTCCAGAACATTGTAGGTGAAAATGTCATCAATTCAAACCAATAGATCAAATTTCCCACTCACCGAAGACTCCGAAAATCGCGTCGGAAGAGGCTGGTCAGGGTTAAAAATTCCGAATGAGCCGAATTTGTCTGGATTAGTGTTCCACAATTTTAACTGCAATACTGGAGGTCTCGTGGTTTTCAGACCAATTTCTCTGGCTATAGATACTCATTCAATATGTGTACCTTAGGCAATTTCAGCATCTTGATGTCATCACACGGTTGTTGTTGTTGTTGCATCTACAAATAAAATACGCGGCTCTATTCACGAAAAAAGAAAACGTCTTCCCACGATTGATTGTTTCTCGTTTACTTGCCGAATGTGGAATGGTTTGGGTCAGATAAATCAGACATAGAATATTACCTTCGAGCTGTCCGTCTCAACGTACAGAGGAGTGCTCAAACTATTAGCCTGCTGCTGCAGCTGCAATAAATGAACTATCGAATGATTATGAGAGAGGCTATGATAGATAACAATTTGTCAACAAACATCGTTACCTTAGCAAACCCTTCGAATTTCTTAGTGTAATTGGGAAGCGAAGAGATCAGAATGACGGAGCTCTCGGAGCTCTCGAATTGGGGCTCGATTTGAGGTTGAGGCTGATATTAGACAGGGTAGAACATAATGAGAATAATTAAAAGCATCCATGAACTCAACTTTCATTTTACCATGTCTCGGAAATAGTAAATTTGAAAGATCGAAGCCAGCAATTGTTCTCAGAGTCAATACCTTATTTAAAAATCCCTTGAATGTATTCGTACACGCAGCCGTCGCCACTTTTTCAATGGGAGGGCTATCCAAGACGAAGCTATCCTCATTCTGCTGCTGAAATATACACGTGGAAAATATATTAGTTAACAAATTCGGAATCATGATTAAAACGAGAATAAAAAAGGTATCAAATAATGTCAATTACCTTATTCGCGAATCCTTTGAACTCCCTTGAGCAGTCGATTTTCTGTAAAGCCGCCGTGGATGGTTTCTGCTGATTCTGCTGAAATAAGTTTGTCAAAATGAGCACTTTACCGAATATATCGTTCGTTTCGAGCCATTTCTGTATCAGATACGACACATCACAAATAAGGTTACTTTATTAGCGAATCCATTGAACTCCGTCGTGCAATCGTTCCTCGGAGTCGAGGGTGTCTCGAAATGCAGCTGCTCCATCTGCTGAAAAGAAATGCTGATAGAAATATGGACAGCGTTCCATTTAGTTTCACTGTCTGACTAACCTGTCGCTTGGGAGTGGGCACGCGAGAGGGGACGGACAGAGGACTTCCGTGCATTCGCTTCCCACTCTTATCACAGAATGTACTCTGTGTGCCGAATGAGGGAACGTCCTTCCTCTCTTCTTCCTTCTTCCCCTCCTCACTCTTCTCTTCCCCTTTCTTTCCTCTCTTCATCTCCTCATACCTCTCCTTCAAGTTGATCATGTGTCGGTCGTGGTTCTCCTTCTGCAAATATCAATTGCGCGATGCAGGGAGCAAACGATATCATAAACTACTCACTATTTTTTGGTCAGAAGCGGTGTCTCTGAATCCAAGCACGACAAACTTCCTCCATCTATCAATCTTGGGTACTGCCTCAATTTCTTTGACTGATCGAGTGGCAATCCCTGGCGTCTTCAGCCAATCAATACATATATCCGTTGCCGCCATACTCCTCTCAAGACTAACTGGTCCTTATTCCCGAATGTCTGCAACAGATCTTATTCTACGCTTCCTCACACATGACTAACAAGAATATGGTATGCAGGGTATTCTCAACCCGACCATAACAAGAAACAAATGAGGATACAGTAAAACATTTATCACTAGAGAAACACGAGTACTGCATGAACAAATGACAATTACGGATAATTTTAAATGTTACAATCGTGCCATCCAATTATGATCATCCTACATAAAATTGACTATATCCTTGCCCGAGAATATCCTTTTCTTGCCAGTGGTTGAACGAACATCCTGATATTTTATTGTTAGGGATTTTTACAAACAAATACAAACATTTGCACAAAAATGAAAGGAGATCACTCACTTTAGTCTGATCTTTATCCGATGAGCAGGCTGACTGCTGTCTGCTTGAGACATTCTTGATGGTCGACCAATCATCTGTATCTTTCACCCAACTCAGATCATGCTTCAGTATAATATTCTGCAATGCACGACTCCATTACGACCATCTTCAACAAATCCTTCTCACCCTCGTTCTTTCCTCTTGAAAGACTGGAAGGAAACGCTTATCACAAAATGCACTTTTCGTTCCGAAACTAGGTGTTCCTACTACCGTCTCTCTCTCCACGATCTTCTCTTTCATCTGCTCAACATCCTTCCCTCTCTGTATCTCCTCATACCGTTTTTTCAGGTTGTCCATGTGAATAGCGTGATTGTCCTTCTGCAATGAAAACGCTTTCATAGTTTTTTTTCTTAAATCTTGATATTACCAAGACGAAGATAAAAAATCAACTTACAATCCGTTGTTCTCTTGGAGAGTCACTGAAACCGAGCATAACTGCTTTCCTCAATCTTTTCTCGTCACTCATCGCCATCAACTGTCTCACAGATCGGTGAGCGATACCCGGCGTCTTCAGCCAGTCATCCTTCCACTTATCCGATGCCATCGTTTGGTTACATAGACTTCAGCACCCATGGCGAAGCCTGCAGCCTTACTATTTAGAACACGTGGTTTCATTTACATAATTCCGCGGCATAGATATGTATAACGATCTGCATTCAATTGAGACAGGACACTATCGAATGCGTTAAATGATTACCTACCCACCAACAATGCCCAAGAACAAATTACAAAGAATTGTTTCCTATTGTCACTATTTTACTTCAACCATTGTTTGAATATGCAGGGTATCGTTAACAACCCAGAAAAAATTAAATTCAGGTTAAATAACCATTTTATCGCGTAACAA
This sequence comes from Pristionchus maxplancki, assembly GCA_900490775.1. Classification (NCBI taxonomy): domain Eukaryota; kingdom Metazoa; phylum Nematoda; class Chromadorea; order Rhabditida; family Neodiplogasteridae; genus Pristionchus; species Pristionchus maxplancki. The sequence goes on from LS531849.1 coordinate 585,134, forward strand.
TTGTAACAGCCAACAATACGTGATAAAGAATACAAGAGGAGATATAGTCGACAATAATTGCTCAACCACGAACATTTCATGTCAACTATACACTCATTGTACAACACAAGCAACTCAGATGGAATGAGAGATAGCTTATGCCTTGTATCCGCGAGACGCTCTTCTTCCTCTGGCACGCTCGAACTTGCGTCCCTTGGCGCGAACGAAGGGCTTGACGTGCGAGTGGGGAACTCCGGGAGCACCGAAGTGTCTCTCGGCCTCACGAGCCTTGCGGGGACCCTGAAGAAATAATGTTTAAAAAGTTAGCAAGTAAACCATTTTTACTTCATAAAAATAACATTAGATAAAGATATCAAACCTGGATGAAGAGGGTGTTCTCTCCCTTGGGGGCACGAGTGGCGAGCTGGTCAATGGTGATGATCTCTCCTCCGGCCTTGAGAATACGGGCACGAGCGGAATCGGTGACGCGAAGAGCGGCAACCTGAAAGACATAATGAAAATGTTTAAAGATGTTTAAAGTTATGGCTTATGTGGGGTACTTTGCTATTCCAACCCGTACTGATTTATTTCTTTTCTGAATAACAAGGCACTTTTACAATATCAGAAAACTCACGGTGATCTTGGGGACCTTGAAGATGCGCTTGTCATCGGTGACAGGGGAGAGAGACACAACGATCTTGTTCTCATTTCCGGGCTTTCTCAGATTGCGGGCGATGCGAGCAATGGAAAGAGGAGCGCGGTTCTTGCGGGACATGAACAGGCGTCTGAGGACGATCTCGTTGAACTTGGCTCCGGTACGTCTAGCGAGGTACTTGTAGAGCTGAAAGAAATTCGGCTGTCAATTATGAACAGAACTCAATTACAAATATTGGTACAGACAGTTTACAGTCAATTAAAATTCAGACTATTGTATTGCCCCATAAAGAAGAGAAGAAAAAAGAAATACACACCTTGACGAGGATACGGAGGTACGGGTCCTCGCTCTTGGGTGCCGTTCTACGGGCCTTGCGGTCATGCTTGTGGTTGATGTCGATACCCATCTGCAACGGATTGAATCAAGCGTTTCAAAAGCGAAAATAAAAATTAACTCGTAACACATAGCGATTCACCAAAACGCGAATGAGAAAAGCAAAATCGAAAAAATAGGAATGACGAGTTCAATTTTAGCAAAAGTAACGCAAATATGACGCAGATTTGATCATGTGTGCCGCAAAAAGGATCCTTCGCGAAAGTTGTCAAACACAGGTAACAAAAAAAGGGAAAATCATTCGCTAAAAATTTAGGAAAAAGAAAAATGCAAAAATTTCATGAGAGGGGCGACTGAAATACGGTATTCGCCGTTGTCAGGGACTTCCATTCAAGACACAAGTGCTCGCGGTATTTCAAGACACCACAGACTGGCTTTTCAAATGCTTCGAAAACAGTTGTTTTAGGTTCGCAATGCCCATATTTTACACATTTGGTAAGGCTTAGTGACTAGGTGTCAATGATCGAGCTGTTTGTAGAAAGAATTTTTATATTACTAATGCAATGTCGGCAGCTAGGCGCGGAATAATAACTGACGCCGTGCGCGGGATTTCGCTGCGTATTTGAAAAATTTGGCGCCAAAATTATTATTGCGTGTAAAAAACTACAAGAATTTTATTTGTTATTTATTTGTATATTATAGATATATCGATTCTTTATCGGGTTGCTGATGGCACCTTTCCGTTGGGTCAAAGCGTGTATTGTGAGAAATTTTTATCTGTTTCACTCTTGTTCGGTTTGTATTGTTTTTTTTCCAGGAGTCTCATTGCCGTCCGTTGTACGCGTGTGCGTTCAATCCGTATTCTTGTCCAGAGTTTCCTATTCACTTGGCTGTAGCAGGTATAAATCATGTGTCCATCTACGAAATCGACGATGAGAATCATATCAATCCGCAAATAACCTTCAAAGACCCCAGCTTGTCTACCCTTGAAGTTCGTTTAGTTTTTATTCTGACACAGAATGAAGTGAAATTTTCAGGACTGCTCTGAGGAAAGAAACCGTGCTGCAGGAGCAAGGAAAAATAGGATTTATGCTCTGAACTGGTATGGAAATGCTGTGGTCATTCATAATTTCAAATACTCCTGCAGGCTATACGATGAGCACAGTCAGGATCTTATGCTAGCATTTGGAGGGGAAAACTCAATCATTCGCATCGTCAATGCGAGTACTGGTGTTGAAATCCTGGTATACTTGTCCAACGGTAAATTGTTAATTTTTAAAATTATTTTTTTAGATACATTCCGGTCATGGCAATGCCGTGAATGATATTCGCGTGCATCCTTCGCAGTTTACGATTTATGCTAGTGCTAGCAAGGTAACACTTAACATTGTTCGATCATTCTATTGTGTGAGTTCAGGATATGACGCTTCGAATCTGGTCGAGTCGCACTCCAATTGCTCTAGCTGTTATCGCCGTCTTTGATGGACATCGTGACCAGATTCTATCATGTGTGAGTTTTTTGTTGCGTTGATGCAATTCATATTTCTGTGGTGGGTAGTAAATATGAATACAGTAAGCTCTATCTCTCAGGACTGGTCGCCATGTGGTGGTTACGTCGCCTCTGGTAGCATGGACCACACTGTTCGGCTATGGAAAATCACGGATGAGGTGTTTATCAGCAATTTTCATCGTGATGTGTATTATTTAAAAAATAATTATAATATTATTTCGTTTATTTCAGATTCAAAGAAAAATCGATACTGTGTCATCTCATGATTATAAGTACGAAGGAGATGCTTTGCGACTTCTTGGTTTTGAAGAAATGGTTGAGGTTTGTTGATATGCTGAGGCGGCGATATGTGACGCAATTTTTATAGACTGGTGTGCAATCAGCTATCACAGGCGATTTACACACGAACTATGTCGATTGTGTTAGATTCTTTGATCACTTTCTACTCACAAAGGTGACAATTTTTCAATATTGTCTAATTATTCGTGAAACGCGAATTCCTTGGTATATATTTTCAGTCTTCTGAGAATAGTCTCATGATAAGCAAGTTTGGCGATTTCTACGATGGTGTAGCTGGGAACAGTGAAAATGGAGATATCGTAAGTTTAATTTTTTTTTCGTGGAAAGTCTCAAGCATTCGTGCTTGAAACTTCATATGATTTATACGAAAACTTTTCAGAATAAAGAAACCTCGATCACCCAACTGGCGCAGTTGCACGTTCCAAATGGAGACACTTGGTTTTTAAAGTTCGACGTCGATCCTAAGAAAGAGGTGTGTTTGCACGATTTTGGTGTTAGAATTTTTTTAAAACCAATTCTAAGAAAAGCAGGTGGAATGTACGATACAGTGTTGACATTGACCCTTCCCATCGTAAATGCTAATCTTCTTTGTATATCTCTTAGGAAAAGGGCCGTTTAGAGCGAGAACACTGCGGGTGGTCTATTGTAGACGGGGTTTGATCCATATTACGAATCACTCGACTCGTTATCCTTTCCGTGGATGTGTTCATTTGAACATTTCGTGTCTTATAATTTCGATTTCAGTGGTTGTTGTGCGGTGTTCGGACAGGGGAGATTCACGCATGGCATCTCTCACCGCATCGTCTCCCTTCAATTGAACCAGACTGCACCATTGATTGCTCCTACATGGCTCCGGCTAGAACTATCAGACATGTATGTCTCACCAATACGAAATGCGATTTTTTTCGAAGGAATTGAAATGCTCTACGCTTATAACTAATTTTTTTTTATTTAGATCGCATTCGAACCCCATGGAAAGCTGATCGCGTGTGTTTCTGACGAGGCGACTGTCACCATTGTCAGTGGCATTTCTTGATTCGTCAATGTAGTATAAAACTTTGGCGTCTATTAAATTTAATGGCATTCCGGTATTTTACTACAGAAAATACTTAATTGTTTCATTCCAACTATTTGTTTTTAGTTCGAACGGACCTCTTGGACGCCTTCCGATCCTCCAGAACGGGAACAATCTGTGTCGTTGGTCAGCAGCTAGATTGCAGTGGAAATCTTCCAAGCACCATCAGCAGAGTAGACTCGAATGGAAGCAATCGAAGATACCGCATAAGTGCAATACTGGTTGTACTTAATAGGATTGATCGTACCATTTTTCATCCAAGAATGAAGTATTTGAATTGATGTATTTGTTGTTGTTGTTGTTTTGTCTTTGGTTGCTCACCGCATCCATACAATATCTCTGGTCTTTTCACCGCATCTAGTTGTATGTTAACAACCAATTTCAGCAGAAAATGATTCCATTCCAGATAATGGCGGCACCAGCTACCGACTTCTACTACTCAAATAAGTACGAGGATGACGAGTACGAATACAGACACGTTCACGCTCCCAAGGTAGTAATGGGCATAAAGCAGTTGCTGAGGAAAAGTTGATGTGGTCGAATAGCACAATAAATTGACCTTTGCAGGAGGTTACGAAGCTTATCCCGAAGAATCGTCTCATGGCGGAATCAGAGTGGAGATCGCTCGGAATTCAGGTTAGTTTAATGGATTCAGCAGCCTTAGATAGCTTAGACAACACCGTTTCTGATTGCAGCAGTCTCCCGGATGGGTGCACTACATGATCCATCCTCCTGAGCGTCACGTCCTCCTCTTCCGTCGTCCCCTCCCCGGCAAGCAGCCCGCTGTGGCCACTGGAGGAGCAGCTGCCGCTAACGGAAAGGTGGGTTCTTGTGGGATGGGGTCGTTGTTGAGGTACTTGAGAGATCTTGCAATATAAGAAATTGGTCAAATTGATAATAATGTCTTTCCAGATCGGAGTCCGCTAAGTGAGGATTGCTCACGACTCGCCTACTCTCCGATTTCACCTCGACTCATTCACTTGTATTCTATTGATGATAGTGTGTGAATCAAGGAGATTCGATCTCTCATTTCCCCAGTCCTTGTACAGTTCCATCTAGCCACCCCATCCCACTTTTCTTTCTTTTGTCTGTTTCATTCAATTCATTCCTCGATGTTTACGCTCAATTTCTGACCCAATCGTGCAACATCTTGTGAAATGCGCTAACCAGTCGTTTCACGAGAGTATTGTCACACTCATTCCATTGATTTATCGTGTGCATGTCCCCTGCCCTCCTCGATTACTTGTCTTCCATAAACCGTTTTCATGCGATTCAATATCACCCGCTAATATTTCGATGTTATGTCACCCACATTTCGTGTATCCCAATAACGGACGTTGAATAAATAATGATCGAGGTTCAATTGCTCTTGACAATAATTTTAGTTCAATTTTAATTTTTTATTATTCGAAAAACGGGTGGTAAAGGTTAAAAATATGACCCGCGAAAAGTACAGTGACCAACCGCGAACGACCGCGGCGCGTGAAACTACGCGTCGGCGTCTCGAATTCGCAATTGCCGCGCAGAAATGCTGAAAATTTCGGGCTTTCGGGTGTTTGTACATTGTTTGTTTTTTGTAGAGTACCAATCTATTTCAATCTGTCTCTAAAGTACCAATCTATTTCAAGCGCGTGTTTTTTATTGCCTCTTCTATATTTCTATAAGCGAAGTGTAAATTTTCCTGACAAGTCGGAACATGTTTTAGTAGTTTTTGTTTTGTTTATGAATTATTCTCACTTTTGGCAGTCTGTGGATGTCGATTCATATTCTCGATATTCATACGTGTCTCTATGAGACGCCTTGCTCTATATTATTCTCTTAGTTACTCAATTAATTGGTTTCTAATTATCCCTCTCAACCAAGCGTGTGCAATATTTGCTCGCGAGCTCTCATTTCGCAACATTGCGAAGTGAGAGAGATCGGGAAATTTTGCACACATCTACTCTCAACCGCCACAGCTATGGTTGAATTGCAGAGAATGGCAGCGCCGGCCACCGACTTCTACTATTCGACCAAGTACGAGGACGATCTGTACGAGTACAGACACGTCCACGCTCCCAAGGTAATAATGGGAATAGTTAGATGAGTATTGAACCCTGGTCGATTGAGATCCTGGTTCTGCCATATTGTTCGAAGAGAACCCATGATTATAATTTGTGCAGGAGGTTTTGAAGCTCATTCCGAAGAACCGCCTCATGTCGGAGGGAGAGTGGAGATCGCTCGGAATCCAGGTTGGTCCGCGATATGTAAGATTACTGCACCCCCAATACATATTTTTCGCTCCTTTTTGAATACATGAAGTAATCATCATCATGGACATTTATCCCAAAGTGAACGCTTCGAGTGAACTGTCGGTTTCATTCTGATTATAAAGTAGTTAATTTGCAGCAGTCTCCTGGCTGGCAGCACTACATGATTCATCCTCCTGAGCGTCACGTCCTCCTCTTCCGTCGTCCCCTTCCCCATGCCCTTCCCAAGGGATATGGGGTTGATGGATTGCCTACTGGAGGAACTACTGCTGCCGGAAAGGGACCGGTATGAACGAACGATTTTATTTTTAGTTTATGAAATTGTTTTTCTTTTCCGCGCCATGTTTTTGAAAATATTAAGTGCTTATATTTGAAGGCTATTTACGGAAAATTATGAAATGTCAAGTGCATGTTGTAGGTCTTGTAAAGTTTTGTGCTGACATACGACTAACAAAGATTGGTTTCAGTCCGGTCGTTGAGTAGGCATCTCCATCAACTTCCATCCTCTCATTCCCACTCATCCATTCACGACTCAAATTTATTTCAATAACCTTACTATCGTTTTCCACGTTCCCCACCCGTGTCTTACCACTCGTTAACCACCTTGTGAAATGCGCCCCACTTGTCGTTTCATGAGACTAAGGAAGATCTCGTTCATTTGCCTTTCCCTCTGACCAAGAACTACTTGTATTCCATTCGTTTTGTTTTCGACCTCTTCGTGTTTGAAGATATCTCACCCACTTTGCGTGTTTCATTCAATAAAGCTTCTTTCGATTTCTATGAGGAGCTTGCAAATACCACAATAATAAAGAATAATAAGGGAGGGAGATTGCGGGATTGTAGTCACCATGGTCTAGCTAATCTAATCAATGATTGTTCACCGGTGTCAAAAAAATGTACCATCTGGTTCTAACGCAGATCAATCAATGGGGGGGACAATCACTCATCTTTCCATCCTCTGTTCAGTTTACTTGAAGTCCAGATGTCTTTCGACTAATGGAAACTTGAACGTTTCTTTCCACTTCTCCGCTATTCACGTTGCATAAGCTTGAAGCGTGTTAAAATATTCTCTGATCCTCGATGAACATTGATATCCACTCGATAGGTCATCACGACAGCATCTTCATGCAGAGCGAGAGATCTTTCAAGACTTACCGTCGTGAATAGTTTCCCGAGAATCTGAGTCCTCTCCATTCCTCTCTTTCGGCTCTCCTCCCTTTGTTGCACCATCGTTCTCGTCCCCTTGACAGTATCACTTGCGTAAGATGCAGATCGGGGCAACAAGCCCCCCCCTCTCGAGAAGTGGAGAGGGGACAGATCTGATTATGCAATTGATCGGCCGAGAGACCCCACTTGAACCAGCCTCCCCTTCTCCCCCTTGTCCATTGGAAACCCAGCGATGGAAGGATATTTATACTTCCTTATTCGATCCGTTTCTGATTAATCTTTCGTTCTTCAACGTTCCCTCCATGCTGCTCTCTTGCCCAGTTCTGGAATCCGTCGATTACTATCTGGTTTCTCCTGCGTGTGGATGGGGGTTTTCCACCTGGCGATTAGGCATGGGATGGGGGAATCTTTTGTGCTGTCAGAACGCGCCTCGTCTTTCGCCCGTCACAAAAAGTTGCGAATAGCAGTAATTGACGAGTGGAGGATCTCAAGAGAGAGAGAGAGATCTCCCTCTCTGACAGATCAGAGAAGAGAGAGATGAAGAAGAAAGGAGAGGATCTGAATCTGCCATCTCACGGAAGGCTAAATTCCTCCCTTACGGGTAACTTCAAAGTGCTTGCTGAATTCACAGATATTCGCGTGATCTTCTTTGATCCGCCGCTTGTCTTTCTCTGTCGACAGAAGCCCTTCCCTTCCCTTGAATGGTCTCTCTTACCTCATCTAAGAGAGGTCGCCGACCCCATTCAATCACTCCCCCTTTCACACTGTTTTGTGAGCAGCTACTGCGCAAGTGCCAATTTAGGAGAGGGAGGAGGAGATGGGGTGATTACTTCCTGAGGAAGGAGAATCATCACTCGCACTCAGATTACCCGAGACATCGTTCACTTGACACTCTTTCTATGGAGAAACTCTGGTAGACTTTCCGGAGCTGCAAGATCTTTCTCGCTTTTCCATGTTTTCTTATCCTTTTTCTCATTGATCTTCCGCTAGACTGATCTCCTATCCTTCATGATCATTCCTCGCTATGCTTTCCCAGTCCTCCCTTTCCATCCTTGTCATCACTCAATCATTCCATAATCTCTCGATCAGTCGCTTTCCGGTGTTCAATCTCCATTGTCGGGATGGTCTTTGTCCCTTCCTCTCCTTCTCTCTCACTTATCTCTGCCAATTGCCCCTCTTCCTCTCTATCAGTCATGACCATCAGTAAGCAATTGGTTGATTGGGATCTGATTGTGGGAGGGGAAGGGGGAGATATATCTTGCCATTGACTGACTGTGCATGTGGGAACGGAAGAGTATATCAGCAGTTGATCACTGGGCAAACTTACAAATAATTTTTCAAACAATCACACTTTTCATCGAAAATGTACTAAAACAAGCAAAAGATCTCTTACAAGCTGAATCTCAACATCTAGTTCGAAAACGACTTGAATGCGGTCTGAATTGTTGATGATCCAACGTGAAATGAGTAGCAGCGGCAATGAGAGAGGGAAGAAGTGTAAAGGTCTCTCTTCAACATCTCCCTCCATTCCCTCTGACTATCTCTCCTCCCCCTTCCCTTCCAATAGCCCCTCCTCTTTATCAAGCACCCCTATCACGTCCCTCTGATTTATGCACTGGGAATCATCTGGCCAGAGCCCTCTTCTCTAGTGCAAATTGGCATCAATTCAGAAGGTTGACCCCTTGTCTCCCTCTAATGAAGAGAGGAGGAGGATGAAGCGGGCATTGTTCTTGACCATGCAGAGGTATTCAGTCCCAGTCCTCTCTTCATCTACCACACCTTATGCATGTATTCGTCTCTTATCCTTCTATATTCGCCCGTTATCCTACCGTATCTTCAATTTCTCACTTCAAATCTCTTTCCATCCCTTTGATCGTGTCCCGCCCCTTTCCATTTGACGACCGTGCTCCACTCATTCGATCGTTGAACTTCCCCTGACATTTCTCTTACCGGTGATTTCCCGATCCACAATTGGTTTATGTTCATCTCTCATCCTCCTCTCTTCTCTCCATGCCTCTCCCTCCCCTCATTCCCTCGTTGGGAGATACTCCAAAATGTGAGAACAGAATGAGTCTGCTCTTCCCTTCTGTTGGGGTGGTTTCGCACTAGTGAAGAGACATCCCTTCCTCTTCTTCTTCTAGTGGTCATCTCAAGCTTCGAATATTCTTTCTTTACTCCTTCTTTCCCTCCTCTCCTCCTCCTTCTCCTTCTCCATCCTCGAGTGGACCAACTTCTATTCGGGGGCGTTCAGTCATGAGCAAATTCACCGCAGCAGAGAGTCGGGAGTCTCGACCCTGAGGGGAGTCACTCCCCTCCCCCTCCCCTCTCTCCTCCCCCCCCCCCTCTCCCTCTGACTCCTACCGGAGCCACCGATTTCTCACCCCCTCTTTCTTGTTCACGCTCCCGCACATATTAGTACTACTATGATGCCATGCCGCTACTCTTTGTTCTCTCATTCTTCGATCTATCCATTCCGTTACAGTATCCATGCCTAATCGATAGAGATGCGGGATACGGTAGTTGACGCGTCGGGCCGTACGCGACTCGAACCGGAGTCGCAGGTAAGAACCGGAAATCTAAGCCGTCTATTAATTTCCGGCTTCCACAAACATCGATTTCCAGGACGACCCTGTGAAGAAAAAGCAGAAACCCTGGAGCAGTCGATGCTCCGTCGATCTCAATTCGCAATTGACTCTTAGGTGAGAGCCACCGTACCCTACAGTACTCTACCGTATTCCTTCAGACATCTCCTCATCTTCTTCGGAATATTCGTCGTGACTACGGTAGTATTGATAGGTGCCCTGATCAGGTTACACCTTCGGATAGAGACCCTCGAGGGCGGATCTCCGACTGTAATCGAGGTGAGAATGAATATTCTTCCTAATCGTCGCTTGATCACCCTCTGTTCTCGTGCAACTCTTCCTCTCCACCTGATCCTACTTGACCTACCTCTGTTTCTCCCCTCTCTCCGATCTCCCTTATCTCTCCGTCTCTCTCATCATGCGTGGTCGTGTTCTGTTTGTCTTCGGTATTTTGTTGCAGCTGCCGGGAAGGGGATGGGTTGATGAGGTTGAACGTAGACATTTCCATCCAGGGGAAGGGCAGTGAATCAGTAGGTCGATCTCTCGATTGGTCATTCACTCCATTGGTTCTCACAATTTCCCCCAACCTTTCCTTCCCCTCTGGCATTTTGTTCATTGACTCAGCAGACGATCTCTTCCCTCTCTCGGGAGCAACATGAGGCCACTCTAACGAACAAGCTCGTAAAGAGAGGGAATAGGGGGAGGGGAAGGGGGGGGGAAGGTACATGTGGTTTTTTGTCTGTGATGGGCGATCAGGAAGATCCACTGAGAGACAAACGACCGTCTTTCTGTTCGGAGAGAGGCCATTTTACGGTTGATGAGGGGGCAGATCAAAGGAGTGTCTCACCTGATAGAGATGCAATCAGTGCCCCTTTTGGGATTGTCTCACTGCTGTTTTGCCGATTATGAGACAATGTAGATTAATTGGGAGGGTAATTGGGGAGAGGAAGAGTGACCAGAACCCGCAATTAGTCTATTATCGTGGCGAGTTGTGCAGATGGGAGAGGAATGCTTCTTCTCTCCTTCCCTCCTCAATCAATCTCTCCCTTGACTGATCTCCTTCTGATAGAGTCTCCCATTGCAACGAGGTGTGTGGCGTGAGTACACTCCGAAACATGAGTTGAATGAGAGAGAGAGTGGAGGAAGGGACAAGGAGGAGGGTCAGAGGAGGACAGAGACTAGGGGGGACTTACACAATGATGAATCCACTATCAGTGCCTCCCCTCTCTCTGACATCATCAGACGAAACCCAATAAGTGACAGATAGAGTGATTGGATGGATGACAGCTCTCTCCCTTTCCCTCGATCTCTCCTCTTCTCTAACTCGATCGAGCACTCCCATTGACCTTCTCTTCCATTGCGCAGTCCCTATAGACATTAGACGTGACAGATTGCTACTTATTACTGGGTGGTTCTTCTCTCGCTGATTTATTACTTGTATTATATACAAAAGGAGAAGGATAAATGCATTGGGGTCACCATGCGAAGTTTTGCGGACGAGACAAAAAGTGGAAAGAGAAATGAGACGGAGCTAAGGAGAGACTGGAAAAGAGCCTTAGGTTCGGATCGAGATCAGTTAGAGAGATGGGAAAGGAGTTGAAAGATGCAGAACACGTTAGCAGTGAATGACGATGAGCACGTGAAACATTCCGCATTCAGAATAAATTCATCCTTTTTCAGATTCCATCATTGATCAATTCTACGCAACGGATCCAGAGATACTCGCGAGCAGCAGATTGCGTTTGTCCACCTGGTAATATCAATTTCAATAAATTCTTTAGCTTGCCGAAAATTATGAGACTGCAAAAAAAAAGAATGCAAAAAATGGAAAAGCGATTTCAATCTGTACGGCAATGTCATTATTTCAGGTCCGAAAGGAGACGTGGGACCACCGGTGAGCAATTTTCCTGCCTTCGATATTTTGTGATCTACCCATCTTCTTTTGTGCCATGAAATCCGAATGTAGAACTGTCGTGAAGTTTCAAGTTCCCTTTCGTCTCAGTCTTCATCTAAAATACCACCGTAGTTGTCCCAGTAATGGTGTAGTCTCTACCTACCGTAATTCGTCGTGTACTCTCTCTACCGTATCCCCACAGGGTCCTCCGGGAGGAAGTGGCGGTCGTCGTCGTGTGCTCAGCAATCCTTCTCTCGTCGACGGTGTAAGTCTGTGATTCTGTCGTTTCCCAAACGTCGCCTTGAGCAAATTTCGAAAGACGTTATATTTCCGTGGTGTGGTGTGAGATGTTGTTTCCCATACAGCGTACTCGTGTGCACTCCCTCCGTTCACTCAAGTCGTTCGGATTCGTGTACTCTCCCGATGGAACGGCCATTCAATTGCGAGGTCTTCCTGGACCTCCCGGACTTCCGGTAATCGAAAATCTGTTCCACGTCGTAGATCTTCGTGTATTCAGTTTTTTTTTACATCTGCATACAGTAGGAAATATTTCCTTGCAGGGTCCGAAGGGTGGTCGTGGCTACCCAGGTTTCCCCGGTCCGATTGGTCTTGATGGGCCGAAGGGACTGACGGGTCCACCGGGTGCCAGAGGGGAACCCGGAGAGAGAGGTTCACCCGGACCAGTCGGGCCGCCCGGATATGCTGCACCGTCAAAGATGGGAATGGGAGGAGGTCAGTTCATCGGTGGATTTCATTGCAATTTTGCATTTCCATTTTATGCAATTTTGCATCAGCAAGGTTCTGTTTCTACATTGGAAATCAAAAATCACAGTTCTCAGCAGTTGAAAGATAGTGAACAATTTTTATTCGTGCAGGTCCGATGCGTAACCATGGATCTGGTCCCGATTACTATCCTCCGATGCCTGGTCCACCCGGTCCTCCGGGTCCTCCCGGAGCCCCAGGAAAGCCTGGAGCCGAAGGAAGGTCGGGTGCGAAGGGAGAAAGAGGACTGCCTGGCTTCGATGGAGAATCGAAGGTGAACCTCTTTTTCACAATGTGAATGCAAGATGAATGATGATGCTCGATCTGGAAGGTGCACGGCTTACTGTAGCATCCCCCCGTTCCAGGTGGGACCAAAGGGAGATCCGGGAGAGCGAGGGAGGGACGGCACTCCTGGATCCATTGGACCCCGAGGAGAAAAGGGAGAGAAGGTAATGATCTCATCGTTCGGTAGATCACTGCACACCACTCACTTCTCTTCAGTGTCTCGCACCACCACCTCCTCCCCCCACACATCCACCTTCCACCCCTCCTCCATCCTCACTCTATCGACCCATGCCCGGTCCTCCTGGCCCGCCCGGACCACCTGGGGCCAGGGGCGATACTGGATACGGGGGAGCACCAGGCACACCCGGATTCCCCGGAAGGGACGGAGCACCGGTTAGAGCACCCACTTGCATGTAGACACTTGGTAGAATTAGCTGACGAAGAACGATTGAAAAATGAGTCATTTTTGAATCACTCTTCGTTCGTGATCGATGATAATTGATTGAGCATGTCCATTTTTATTATTATCTATTCTCTTCTTTTCCCCCACTTTTCACATTCTTCTTCCATTACAACCTCCTTCAGGGTGCAAAGGGAGAGAGAGGCGATCGAGGTTTGGACGGGCTTCCAGGAGCGAATGGAAGGGATGCAGCAGCCAGTCAGATGGGAAGCAAGGCTAATGTCGTCACCCTCCCTGGACCACCCGGATCGCCTGGTAAGGGCAACTGATTATTTTGATGATCATTGAAAGAAGAGATGGTGCTGATTCTTCAACAAATTTGTACAGGTCGCGATGGAAAGGATGGAGCGAAGGGAGAAAAGGTACGAACACTTAACACGTTGAAGTCTAACAAATCTACCATGTCATCGTTTCACTGTCTAATAGTTGGTCTGAAACATATTCGTTTCTAATCGTATCTAAGAAAAAGACAACAAATAATTGTTTGTTTCGGATGATTCTGATTAATAATTGACCGTCGAACTAATCATCTGACAGGGCGACAGGGGATCTCCAGGAGAGGCCGGACCAGAGGGCAAACCAGGTCCGCCTGGAAAGAGAGGAAAGAAGGTGCGTCGTGTCCATGTCTGAGGACTGATCTTTGATCTTTCATCCGGGTGTCATTGGGTGCCCCAGAGTGAGGGGGATATTGCAGGCCTAGAGGGACACTGTAGGCGCACTCTTCAAACTCACCACGTACTCACCAAGTTTTGTTCATAAACGTAGTCTGGCGAATCGTTTGTGATCATTTGTTCCCGGTGGTTCGTAGCTTTCAGTCAATCTCAACAGTCGTAATGTATCTGTGGTTGAAACGTGAATCCTGTGTCCTCTTGTAGTCATTCAGAGACTTCTGTGCAGTCAGAATGATGAACTTCAGGGCAAGGAAGGAATCGTTGGACCACAAGCGGAATACACTCAGAATCCCGCCTCTCTCGAGAATTTGGCGAAGGTACAGAGTAAATCAATACTGTTCTTCTCACCGCTTCTATGAAATATTCTTCGCCCTTTCCTTGATTGCTGCTTCAAAACTTTGAATCTCTTCAGGAACTGGTACCCTTCATCCTCGAAAGGGTCGCTGCCGGACCACCAGGACCCATCGGACCACCCGTGAGTAGCTGAAATTATGGAACGGTATCTAAAAACTAATTTTCCAGGGCCCGAGCGGTCCGAAGGGATCTCCAGGAATCCAGGGATTGCCTGGACATCAGGGAGACAAGGGAGATCGAGGAGCCATGGGACCACCCGGACTGCCAGGACAACCTGTGGGTTTTCTTGAATTGTCCTCGTTAGTCGAATGCTGAAAATGAGAAAATGTTCGAAGAGGTGTCATAGAAGAACTCATTCATTAACACACAAACCCCTGAAGAGTCTGAAGAATTTCACTGTAATATTCTTAGATGCGCTATTGAAAAATTCATTGCAGGGTTCACTGGATCTGGATGGAGAGATGGGCGGTGGCAGACCGGGTCCTCCTGGTCCCGCTGGACCCAAGGGAGACTCGGGTTTGCCTGGACAACCAGGCAGCATCGGCCTCCCTGGTCCGCCTGGACCAATGGGCATGAGAGGAGCGCCCGGGGCAGAGGGGAAGAAGGTAGGAGGAACACTTTGATCTACAAATTAATATTCCAGGGATAAAAAGTGAGGGTAAGTTATCCAGTGTGTTGTATTGGTGATCGTGAAGCAACTGTCGCTCTAACGAATTGCACTGTGAAGGGGTTACAGTAAGCTGGTTAGGATTATTAGAACATGGGGTTTTAGAAAGACGGAAGACTTCAAATTCGCTAGTTCCGCAGAACAATGATCATCTTCCAGGGCAAGGAAGGTGTCGGAGGGCCGAAGGGAGACATCGGAGTACCCGTCAGTTATTTGAACTTTGATCGTGAAACAATACTGGAACCAGACATAATTGATTGTCCTTAACACACCTTCTGCGCCAGTTGAAATCATTGTTTATTCAGGGACCGAGTGGTCCGACGGGTCCTCAGGGACCACCTGGAGAGAGGGGCGATCGAGGACCGGCAGGAACAGCCGGAGAGAAGGGAGAACAGGTACAGTAGATGATCAGACTGATCGATAACAAACCAACCGTATCACAGGGTATTCCTGGACTGGACGCACCGTGTCCGACAGGTCCAGATGGTCTGCCACTACCGTACTGCTCGTGGAAGCCGCACGATGTACGTAGATCGATGACTGATCTTTCTTTAATTTATCACGCAACAAACACGTTTCAGAGTAATGTCAAAGTTGATTACGGGTAAGAGATGAAGGCGTAGCGTAATTTCTTCTTACTGTTCGAATATTTTTAATTATCTAACTTTTTGTTTCAATTAACTACCGTGGTGACTAGACTCAAGAGAGCAGAAAGGTTCAGTTGAACTAACGAAGTAATTTGATTTCACAGTGATCTCTAATCTCTGTATTTTGTTCTCTTCCATTCTAGTCCGAGGAGTCTGGAGTCATCGATCGGCCCATTCGGAAGCGGCGATCCCACAATGGATAACGATGCCAACTTTGTCCGAGATGTCCTTGCTGATCTCTGATCTTTGGTCCGGTACTATCTGTAGTTTGAACCTCAACCATTCACCGTTTCCTCATTCGTCCTGAACTGTACGAACGCGAAATTTGAAACTAGTAGTGATTTCCGAACATAAGTGGGAGCGTTACCCCGCTTGTAATATTTGAAATATTGTTACAATACTTTAAATAATAAATAATTATTCAGGGCAAAGAATGGCGGCGTGCGATATGAAGAGATAGGCGGAAAAGTAGCATAATTATTCCCGAGGAATTTATTGTTTAGTACTCAAAGCCATTGAATGTAGCATCCGAGCTTTAGACCCCTTTTCTAGTTAGAATTATTTTTAGGCAACCTCCTTACCCTTTTTTCTTTCTTGAACTCCACCGTAACCCACTCCCTACTTTCCATTCAAATCTCACAATCTTGTCTCGAATCGGGTAACTTTTTCATTATTTCATTCTTATTCTTTTCTAGGCAGTGTTTACCTACTGCAATTGATCCTTTGACTATCTGTGTTGTGATACTGTAGCCTGAATACCGTAATCACTGTCTTATCTTTCCCAACCCGACTCAATTGTTTCTTTCACTTGCGAACTTTCAGTAGAATAAATGTATTACTTTCGTAACCAGCTACATGTATGGCAATATTATTCTTGTTTGAGATCGGGAGTGAATTGAGATCATTCAAGGGCAAAGAGATCGGCAGATGCCAAAAGTGAGATCAAGTACGAATTTTTTTAAAAAAATGATGGATAAGTGAAGTTTGATAATCTATTTTACACTATTTACAGTAACTCGAGAGAGTCTAGTCTAGATTTATCATTTCGTCGTCATCCTCTTCGTCTTCGCCGTGAGGAGGAGCGATACAGTATCTGAAAGACGTCCAAAATCGAAAATATATTTTAATATTCAACGGCCATGCGATTGGAATTTTTAAGACCCCAAACAAAAACTTGACTGTTACATCAAAGTATGATCGGTAATTTTTTTAACTATTAATAAACCGTGCTCACTTGAGTGGAATGACGAGAACAGTAATGTCGTCGGTGGATGCCAATCCGCCACAGTTCATCATCCATCTACAAAGAAATCGAAAGGTAAGAGAATTTAAATTACGGGAAAGTCATCATTTTGGAAGCCCCTAATATCTTTGCACGATTTAAGCTATGCCAACTCTAGGAAAGTGTAAAGATCTCTAAAAATGTACGATTCGCTCACTTATACGATTCGGTGGGATTCCCTCGTGCTGCAGTCGCCAATTCTTGTGCTGCTGCACAGTATCTGAACAACCTCTTTTAAATGAGTTCATCAACGTATTTAAATTATTGGTGCCGCGTCGTGCAATTATTATTTTAGGTTATCATTTTAACGTCAGAGATGCACACACCACTAGACCAGTCTACAAAAATGAGTATAAAGGCAGAATGTTGCTCAAAATCACCAAGAGAGCAATATGATTTGAAACATTGTATTCACATGCATTTTCAAATTTCCCACCTCGATGAATCCGTTGGATCGGAGGAAGAGAGGGAAGATTTGACGATGAGAGCTGCGTCCTCGTTCGAAATAACGTCCCAGAGACCATCTGCAAAGATACATCTATTGATATTGGTTTACTTGATGAACAAATGAACAATTATGATTTTTCCGAATGTGTGGAATTCATAATCTCCTCAACGATCAAGTATAATCGGCATCTGTCTCACCTGATCCGAGTATGAGGACATCTTTGTCCGTGAGTGTCGAGAGGGAACGAATGTCGAAGACACGCACCTGCAAGGAAATGAATAAAGGAACGATAAAGAAATTTTTTCATTAATCTCTACAACACGCTTCAACATTAGTCTCGGCGAAGTTTTTTTCCATTCATTTTTAATCTCTAAAAAAATGCTCACCTCTGGGACAGCCGACAGGAATGGTTTTATCGATAGTTTGTCATCTGCAGTAAGCAAGTGATGATCGCCGAATCCACGAGAGACACCAATCGTGTTTAGAAGACGCTTCTGAAAAAAAGGGATTTGAAAAGTGGGAAAATGGAAAGAAAAATCGAGCATATTCCAATGATTAAAGAAATATTTCATACATTGGAGCGCACGCCCCAAATAAGGACGGATCTGTTAAATATCCCAAAAAAATGATTAATCACGGCTTACCTTTTTGAACCGATCGCTAATTAATGGAGGACGTAGATCAGAATCACGAACTGTCTTTACTGACCTGAAACATGGATGAACCAACTTATTCAGCAGAGACACCCTACCATCCTTCCATGAACCAGTCACGGTACATTACTTTCTTGCGCATATCCTTCTTCGTGAGATGGCGGGCGTACTCCAAACGGGAGAAACAACTACCGATGTACTCGGGGTTACGGTAGGCCTGCATTAATCGAGTAATGAAAAAATGTTCCGCGTTAATAGAATTACGAGCGAAACGCTCACAATTTCCTGCAGTCGTTTCCTCTCTGAATCAGCAGCAGGAGTGAGATCACGACTGAGGGCTTCCACCTGAATGAAAAGACTATCTTATCCATCAAACTACTCACTCAAAAAAGAAAAAAATGGCAAGAGGCACCTTCTCCGACGTTACCAGCACAGCCCTGCAGTCGCCCGCATTTGCTACGTAGATCTGTGGACAAGATTAGTATTAATTGCAATAGTAATCCACCAATACTTTTCCCAGGAGAATAGTAGCAGAGATGACGGCGCATCCTCCGTTAATCTTGAATACTTGCTTCTCTTCGGCAATTTGATGATCCTGAAGAACTACCGTAATCGAAACAATTCTCTCAAGACCCACCATATCTACGTATGCAGATTCCAGTGCACCGATCACCAGTGCATCAGCGTTAATTGTAGACTTCTCTCGTCGTAACTGACCTTTTCCTACTGAGTACATCGAATCCGAACGGAACTTGCTCAACTAAAGTTGTACTATTTTGCAATGAACCAGACAAAAAAATAAACCTAACCATGAAATTTTCCTGTCTATCCATCTCAATCAGCGACTCGAGCACTTCTGAGAGACGAGACTGGAATAACGATATAATTGAAGATTAACTTCAAAAGCACTGAAGTGATTACCTTTATATGCTCATGAAGACAGCGAGCGGCCATAATCGAGGCACCTACAATGAACATTATAATATTTGATTAATAATTTTGTTTCGAGTCATATAACAACTTATTTTTAAATCGTCGAAAAGTACCTGTTCCAGCATGCCCATCGAATATAGCAAAGAATGCAGCTTCTATCCGGGGAGCAATCAATGAAGGTGAATCGGATCCTAGCTGGAATGATTACGGTAGCTGACTGCAGTATTCAGAGATTGTCACTCAAAAACGATTCTATGCAAGTAAATTAAAGGGAAAATTAGTCTGTCACTGACCGAAATAGTTGGAGATCCGAGAGGATCATCATCTGACATCCGTCGACCATTCGATACGTGTCTGAAATGTTAATACTGATCGAAATGGTCGTTTTCGAATTGAAAATGTCTAACTGACTTCGATTGTTGTCTTCTATCCAATTCCCTCGCTACTTCTGCTTCATATCCCTGCTGTACAATCTGCAGTAATCGAGCAGTAGCCTGGTCTTCATTCTGCAGCGTCTTTCCTGGAAATGCGATTAGTGCTTTAGGATTCATGAATTGTTGGAAGATACCTGCATTAATGGTTTCTGCGTATCCAACTAGCAAGGGCATCCGGTCGGCGTTTTTGGGGCATATAACAGGCCTAATCGACTTGTCCGCCGATATGGCGATATCATCATCGGTGAAGTAAAGAAACTCGGGACGACAGTACGGATGCCGCACCTTCTCGAGAAGAACTGAAATAAAACAATAAACTATTGATTTTCGATCTAAATATTAAAAGTATAGAATAATAACCCAACAAATTTAGAAGAAACTAGCCTGGAATGAATCCACCGAGAAAGTTGGCGTCGCTCATGTCTACGACCAATCCGAGCCGGTTCGGCGGCCCAGCGGAGCTCCTCGCATTGGCAGAATCATCTTCCTCTTCGGCAGACGATCGACTCGACGACGATAACACATTGCGCACACCCTGCGCAAGTGCCATCAGGTCCATGGGGCTAAAAAAATCCAGAATGACACAGCAAAAACAAAACAAACAATTAAAAGATGGATGGAACTAAACATAGTATTAAAACAGAAATAAAGAATTTGTACATAACACAAGAACAGTACATCTAGCATCCGAAAAAAACAAGAAAGATGCATAGCTAAAATGGTACGAGCCTGCGAATTGATTCTTTTTTCGAGAGAGTAAAAATAAAGTCAGTTCTTGATCGGGCTACGGTGGAATTCAAATGTTTTCCTGAATCAGGTTTACTCGCTGAGTATCGCGGAATTTTTCCAAATCCGACTTTTTCTTTTTTCTCGAGTTTTCCCTTCTGTTATCGATTTACCCCGTGTTTTTTGCCGTTACTGATCACACAACCTCAATCCATGCCACCCACTGCCGCCGGCGTCGTTTTGATCCTCTTCTGAAGATTCGAAAAGCATGAAAAACTTCATATTTTTATATTTTTCTCATGTAAATGTGTAAAACTTGAATAGTTCAATCGTTTTCCACTCCCTGTCCACTTCAGTTTCCTACTCGTTGCTCCAAATTCGCTTTTCTTGATGAATTTCTTCATATTACGACCATTTTTCGCGATTATACTCTAAATGGTTGCTTTACTATGTTCTTCGTTGCAGGTAATGGTGCAGAGACTCACCTACAGACGACGCCTGTCGTACAACACCGCGTCCAACAAGACCAAGGTCTCCAAGACCCCGGGAGGACGTCTGGTGTACCTGTACAGAAAGAAGCAGGGATCCATCCCTCGCTGCGGTGACACCGGAGTCAAGCTGAAGGGAGTGAGTATTTTATTTCATGGTTCTGGAAAATCCTTTGCGTTAACCTAATCAGTAAGTAAAGAGGGTTAGATTTAGTTTTTTTGTGCATTATTTGGCACTTTTTTAGTTCCGTGCCAAGCCCCGCCCCCTTGGCTAAAAAAGTTCCCATTATACTAAAAAAACAAACTAAAAAAACTACTAAAAACTAAAAAAGTTCCCATTATTTTTATATTGAGGTGGTTGGAATCAAACTTCGCAACAAGAATCCTGTTTTAGTTTTGCTTTGTGCCTATGTGTTGGCGAGTCCCGAAACACGAACTCCATTAGGATAGTTTGTAGAGGTTACTTCAGTTTACACAATTTCTAATTATCACATCGGAAGCAACATTCGACGATAATCGTGATATTTTTCATGTCCTATGAAAGAAGCTACTGTTCATTTCTCGTGATGAGCTCAGTGTCTTTATAGTTATTACATTGAAAATAATGTTCTGTTAATTAATTATTTAAAATTTATTTTTATCTTTAAGATCACCCCCTCTCGCCCCCGTGCTCTCACCCGTCTGAGCAAGAAGAGCAAGACCGTCACCAGAAGCTACGGAGGATGCCTTTCTGCCAACGCCGTTAAGGTACGATTATTTCATAGTCTTGATTGCGTATTGTACGTGTGCGAAGCTTATTTTGCTAGTGCATACAAGTGAATTTCATTAATAATTTACTACATCGTTTCAACATTATTTTTATTGCAGGAGCGCATCACCCGCGCCTTCCTTATCGAGGAGCAGAAGATCGTCGCCAAGGTCCTCAAGGCTAAGCAGAACGCCGACAAATAAAAAGTGTCGTTGGTTGTTATTGTTTGTTGAGGGCATAAATGTCTCTCATCCTGAATCCGTTGTTGAATCGCATCACAGGGACAAAATAATTTATTAACGAAAAATAGATACTCGTAGGATATTGTTCGAGATCTTAAATAATGGAATGTGGTTCTCTTGAAGCTCGTTGTAAAAGTAGGATATGAAAATCTCCAGTATATCTATAGATATACAATCAACAGTCCGCTCGTCCTCTAAGGGGTCTCCAGAATATTGGTCCGAATAGTCCGTAAAGGTATGGGTTTACAACACTGTTCAGGACTACTAATCCGTGCAGCCAGTATAACTGAATATTTTATTTGAAAAACTGATTCAAGTTTTGGTGGAATACCTTATTTACGTAATTGATCCCGAATTCCGGGCTGATAAGGCGGATTGCCGATAGAGAATTGTATGGCAGCCAACAAATTATGTATGCAGCGATAAGTAGGAATGAAGTTCGTATCGCGCGAGAGCTGAAATTAGACTGTCAAGGTTACGAAATGTTTTGTACTTTGCAACCGTGTTAGTCTGGCATGATACGACTGGCTGTTCACATAATGTTCTCGTGGTCCTTGAATTGATGATGCGCTCTGTCGCTGACCTGAAATGATCACAAAAGTTTGAGACATATTCCACAATCTTTACCATTGCCCTGAGCGGTGTCCCTATCAGTGAGGGGGTGAGTGCATTCGTCTCTACTGTTTGTGACCACGATTCGCGGTTTATTAAACGCCATCGAGTCTTCAGCTGTACTCTGCTTCCAATCTGGATAGGGATTGAGGTATTCTTTCAATTCATTCGCAGTATACCTTTACCCAATGCAGTCTCAAGTGTTTCTGTAGCCGCTAGACTTGTGTTTCTTCCCTTGCCCGATGCAGTTATTCTTAGAGATAATCTTGATGAGCAAGTGGAAGGCTGCGAATTTAGCCACACCCACGAGAGGACGATGAGATAGCAGAGCTGGATATCTTTCGTCAGTGTTATTCCCGGTCATTCCCCTACCATTATGATTGCCACTGGACACCAGAAGACTAGCATGACATGCATGAAACTGTATAGTGTTTCATAGTCCATCTCATCCGTAGGTTGAAGGGAAATTTGATGGAGGGAAGCGAAGGTTGGATCGTTACGAGCAATGTCCCACATCTGGAATGTACTGTTTATTCTCAGCAGGAAATAGATTCTATCCACCTGCAGACATTGACTCCATCCCAATTCGGGGAATGCGAGATAGTCACTCCACACGTATACTTGAGGGGAACTAATGACGATTGATAGGATCTGGAATGCAATCTGTGGATTATTGTGATCAGCATAATCTAGACTACCCATGCACTGGCTAGCATCAACTTGGTTCGTCGTTGCGCCTTCATAGGGATCTGATGAGATGTGGATGCAATGGAGAGTAGTCGATCAAGTGCGATGCAGACGATTACATTAGATGATGCCTGAAGTACGGTATCTATTTTATTGTGTCAGATTTACGATAGGTGTACTGTACCTGGAACGACAAAGATTGCCCAAACTTGACCAGCTTACAGAGCAGGTTCCCGCCTCGCCAATCGTAAGTCAGCAACCATAGAGATCTGAGAATGATTACGGTGATTCGATGTCAGCTTCAAGCTCTACCGAGAGGGAACGTAGAGGAAGATAACGAGTAGATCGGAGTAGTTGAGATGCTGTTTGAGTAGATCGAGACGAGTGTGCACTCCTCTCTCGGATAACTGGAAGGGTACGGTTGAGTCCGATGGGTCAGATCTGTTCCTGGACTACGGTAGTTGACTGGATGTTTGGTTTCATCCGTTATGCAGAGATGTTGCGTGCGGGAGTGCATCAAGTCTAGTGGATCGAGATATCCCTTTCTCCCTTTCGGAACCGAAAGGGTAGAGATGAGGAATGAATAATGATTCTCTGTATTTCGAGTTCTCTCTTTTTGGACAGACAAACAAGAGAATGTGCATAATGAAGAGTGCGCTCTCTTCATTCGACATTCCTGCTTACGACGAGAGATCTTCCAGAAGGGATGAATGGGGTTAGTTACCGTATACCCGTGGGTCGATCATTGGAACAGCAGAGATTCTCACGTAGCCGTAGATCAAAACAATATTTATCCTTCTCGTGCGGTCTTGTTTTTACGTGAGTGCGGTGCGTGCGAAGTGCATGGTGCATTATTCTGATTGTGATGGTCGACCAATGAGAACGACGTGACGTGTGTTTTCTCATTTGTCTAAGACTTTGGTGGTCTAGTTTGGGAAGGAAGTACCCCGAAAAAGGAAGACCATTTCACGGTTGGGCTGGTTGCGGGCCTCGAGGGGACCATGCTGAAGCCCCCTCCCCCCATCGTAAGCATGCACTTACGGTTGAACGATGGAGAGATGAGGGTAAATATAGATGTCGATGAGGCTCTATTCATCGAGTATTGAATAGCACTCATCAGATGCTCTGGAGGAGCAGTCGCACTCTCTTTCATCTTCTCTCTCGGATGATCTACCATTGACAGTTCATGGGAATTCCGGTGATCAGATGACCAGCTGATAAATATTATTCGAAATATTTTGTTATTCCCTCCGTGAGAAATCAAGCCCGGAAAGGGGAAGCCTTAGAGAGAGAAAGAGAGAGAGAGAGAGAGGGTGCTCAACGGGCCGATAATCAGTCTCTCTCTCCATTACCCGTCCTCTCTCGTCTTCTCTAACCGAGATTATGGGCGAATCGTTTCATCGAGCAAATGACCCATCTCGTTCTCTCCTTTTCGAAGACTCTTTCATCGGATGCACAAACTGAGAGAGTTTTCGACAAAGAAGCTTCCGGCAGAGATTTTTAGGCGCCGAAGACCATCTTCCCAGATATTTTTCGAGCTTAAATTTAGTTCGATGAAGCTACAGTACCTGTGTGTAGGCAGCCAGGTTGAGTGGTGCGCCGAGTGCGAACAGGAAGACGAGCATTCCCATCTCGAGGTAGTCCGAGGTGATCGGCTCGGGTGGTTGCTGCAACTTTGGTAAACGTCGACTGGGCATTCGCACTCGCTGCACGCTCACCATCACGAAGGTGGTGAGTTCCTCGAGGACTACTGTATCCGATGAGTTATCGAGATCATCCAGCATCGTATCTGGAGTACGGTATGGTATGGTTACGGTTGGTGCGAAGGGTCAATGCGTAGGAGGTAAATATGATGAGATAGAGTGCAATCTTCGCGGGTTGAGAAGCACTCTCTAAATAGGGCAGAATTCTGCGAATCGAGGAAAGGAGAGGAAGGGAGACGAGACAGAGAGTGGGCACTATGGGCTGAAACTTTTTTCGATTCCGCTATCCCCCCCTTCTGCCGTCGAGAGTCTAATAGATATGAGGCCGTTTGCGTTAGGATCAACAAGGTTCAACGGGGGTCTGGAACAGGTAAAAAATCGAGATGTCTGAAAAGTTGGCCCTAGGGGTTATTTTTGACCCGGAACACGCTGGTGAGGTCGATTTCGCAATATGTCCCCACCGCGCTCCAGGAGGGGCACCCCCCATTTTTGCCAAATTCGCGTTTTTTGATGTTTTTTCGTCGGGGAGTGGTCAAAATGGCCTGAAATCTTAAAGTTCTAGTCAGAATTTCGAGCTCTTTCAAATGAAATTGTTGACACATGGTGAAAAAATTTCGTGTTCCAGAAAAAAATGATAAATTAAAGGGAAAAAGTGTGTGCGCTAAAATCTCTAGAATAGAAAGAGCATACTCCCCCGATCATTTTGCGCTATTGGACGACTTTTTTGCATGAGCCTGAAGGTATTTTTTACTGATTTTAGTGAAAAGTTGAAAAATAAAATTTGCAGATACCCCTCGTTATGGTGCTCATTTTGTAGAGCTCGTCGAACTGATCATTTCTTATATTGAACATTTTTCCTGAAAACCTCTCTATCGAAAGTTATGATAGGCGAAAGTTACCATTTTCCATGAATGGTCGAGTAACATTTTTTCGAAACCTGTAATTTTTGATAGAGAGGTTTTCAGGAAAAATGTTCAATATAAGAAATGATCAGTTCGATGAGCTCTTCAAAATGAGCACCATAACGAGGGGTATCTGAAAATTTTATTTTTCAACTTTTCACTAAAATCTGT
>LS531849.1:620684-676339 GCA_900490775.1 Pristionchus maxplancki
TTTCAAATTAACAAATGATGAGGTGGATAGAAAGTGTTCCTGTAGGATCGGATGCGAGTTTGAACTTCACTGAAATGGAAACGAAAGGAAATGCACCTGAATACGACAGATCTATGAAATCTCCATTCATCAGGAGAACTGGTAAATCAATCAATCATCTTGAATCTTCGCTAGAACTGGAAATGGATGTGTCTAGAGACGTCGACTCTCTTCTGTGAGCTGACAATCCGTGAAGCACAAGTGATCTATCTCGATCAATTCTCATTCGAAACAATGAGATGGAATAGAATCGAATTCGAGCACAATCAAGTAAGATCATCACTCATTATTTGATATCGGCCGTGAAAGATTTGTGTTTGATGGATCTTCCTTTTGTCAGTTGGCTCTCATTGCTTTTTCATCGGGTGGAAGTTGGAAAGGAATCACGGGAAGGAATGGACTCGTCTACTTCAATTTCGTGCAAACCCTTATGGGGCGGGCGAAAGGAGGACCCGATTTTGTAGTGA
Organism: Pristionchus maxplancki; assembly: GCA_900490775.1. Lineage (NCBI taxonomy): Eukaryota > Metazoa > Nematoda > Chromadorea > Rhabditida > Neodiplogasteridae > Pristionchus > Pristionchus maxplancki. Next base: position 621,191 of record LS531849.1, read on the forward strand.
GTATCTATGTTTTGAAAGCCTGGCGGAACGAATTTCCCATTCACTTTTCAGATTTTGGATTGTACACGAAGAGTGTGCGAAATCGGAGTGCAGTCTCACTATTTTCCTTTACCTGCACGGAAATGTCAGTTGTGTCAGAGAGAGTTTCATCATTTCTGATTGATCAAAGTTTATGAAACATCCTTTCAGTCTTGGTAGAAGGACGTATCTATGCATTCGATGATCGAAATATCTTCAGATTTGAGGAATCCACAAATACTTGGAAAAAGGTGAAAAACATTGCCTTATCCTCTTTTTCACACAATCACAATTTTTCCCGTTTGATACATGCATTCTAATTAACAATTTTGAAAGTTTCAGATCAAACTTCCCTTTTCGGATCGTGTTGCTTCCTTCTATTCTTCTGTTTCTGTCATAGGAAGCAGAATTTATCTGATTGGAGGAAGCAACGGACTCTTCGCGTAAGATTCTTTGTCTTTTAAAATTTTTTTTACCATTCGCTTTTCAGTTCCTCTGGTCGTCTTTCTCCTTCTCCCTCATTCGTCCCCGTTGTCTCAGTGATTGAAACAGGTGAGCACTTGCTGATGAATAAGATGCAATAGATAGTACCTTTCGTTCTCGAGTATAAACCCCTCCCTCATCGCAGTTCCATCCCTGGCCGATCGTGCCGTCGCTTCCATTAACTCGAGCGGATTCGTCTACGATGAAATACGACGACATCTTCCGAAGAGAATATTGTAAACCTTTTTTTCTCAACATTCGGATAATTCGTCACAATTGCAGTGAGTTGTATTTTCGAAACAAAAGTGATGATGGACCGTTCCCAAAAGGATTGGAATTTCAAATGGCAAACTTTCAACCTACGATGACGCAAGTTGAAGATCGAACTACGAGATGAAGAGAAGAATAATAAGAAGGCCCTCGGCCGATTAGATATTTAGACGATGATTATCAGTTTTATGAAACAATAAACATTTTAAATTAAATGTTCAACGTGTTCTCAAATGCTATAATAGTTAAATGTGAGTCATTTAGCAGGGAGTGTTGTGAATATTCACGTCGCTACGCGTTTCTACCTTTTCTCCCTCTCGCTCTCTCGCCTTTCCCATCCCTCACTCTATCGCTGTTTATTTGTGAATTCAGCACAAATCCACCTCCCTTTCCATCATGGAAACTCGCAGCAAAACCTCTTCTGGGATTGAGAAATTGGAGCCAGAGCCAGAATTCAAACGTAAGTCGCGAATATGATCTCTTAGTTCGTATTTCTTCTCAGGAATCACCTTAGAACAACTGGAAAAGGAGATGGGAACTGTCGATTATTATGATGAGAATGAAGACGAAGATTTGGAGGTATTCTAGATTCCTTATCTTCTAGATCGGCATAACGTCTTCTCATTCAAACGCCTCTGATTCAGAGTTTCTCGTCCAATTCTTCCACTGAATCGGGCACTGACTACGATAGTGTGAATACTGAAGATATGAGTGAAGAGGAGGAGATTCAACCAGAGCCAAAAGAGAAGAAAGAAGTGGGCGAAGTGATCTCATTCAATTACTCTGTGATGCGCTTTAGAAGCAACGCCGGCAGAAAATGGACCCAGACGATCCTAGAAGATGGCTGGTCAATTACTATCGTAAAGAAGGTGAGGTCAGATTATTTCCAGCTCGACAATCTCCTCGATTAGACCCATCAAATGGGAAACGATTGACTCGATCTGCAACGACAAAGGAGAAAAAGGAAGAATTAATTATTTTCGGAGTTGAGAAAGAAGAACCATTCAAAGGTAAGCACGCGCCGATTTTAATTTCTGAATAAATTCATAGTGGGGCTTCAGAAGTGGATCCGGTCGAATTCGAAACAGCGATGGCTGCTGTTGATCCATATAAGGAAGACGAGGACGGAGATTTCGAGGTGAATTCCCTTTCGATTCTCGACGTACTTATTGAATCATAAAAAAGATAAGATTGTCAGATGGACGATAGCGAAGAGGAAAGTGAATCAGAATCGGACTTCGATAGTGTGAGAACGGAAGATATGAGTGAAGATGAAGAGATTGAAGAGATGGTCGAGGAAGAACATTTGTGATGCTTTTGTTATTGTTTACTAACAAGGGAACCCCATAAGTGGGCAGACCTCCCGAAACAATCCGTTGTTACAAGATGAAAGGGACCTCATGGGGGAGTCCAAAACCGCATTGAACCGATTGGGGATCGGCCTCCTAAGAACCGAAAAATGACTTTGAAAATACAACTGTTTTGCATGGGAAAATCCACTTCTCCTCGCCCAGGGTAGTGTATGAGTAAGTGAGCCCCTCTAGCATGCCTCCTTTGGCGCAGCCGGTAGCGCGCTTGCTTAGCATTTTGAAGGTTGCGGGTTCGAATCCTTTTGCCCGAGGCATCTTTTGCTGTATTTTTTAAACGTTTCCTGCCTTTTATCCGGCTTGGATTCATATGATTTTACTGGATTAAGAAAGGTGCAAAAAAGAGGGTGAAAAGTGTTGATAGAGTCAAATGGTGAAATTTTGCAATATAATTATTAGATGATATAATCAAAATCAGAGGAATTCAAGTACGGTTAAAGAAAGGGAGAGTCTGAAAAATACAGCAAAAGATGCCTCGTGCAAAAGGATTCGAACCCGCAAACTTCAAAATGCTAAGCAAACGCGCTACCGGCTGCGCCAAAGGAGGCATGCTAGAGGGGCTCACTTACTCATACACTACCCTGGGCGAGGAGAAGTGGATTTTCCCATGCAAAATCGTTGTATTTTCAAAGTCATTTTTCGGTTCTTAGGAGACCGATCCCCAATCGGTTCAAAGCGGTTTTGGACTCCCCCATGGTGTACCTTTCATCTTGTAACAAGGGATTGTTTCGGGAGGTCTGCCCACTTATGGGGTTCCCTTGTAAACGTGAACTTATTGTATTTGTGTGAAACGAGATGAAGAGTTACGAAAATTCTTTATTTTACCAGAAACACGAATAATCAATCTACTGAGATGCAATACTGAAGGAGAAATCGGAATCGACTCTTCTGACCTGAAAGAAGGGGAAATCAATCGATAGGAAGAGATAATACCGTATACCTGTCTCCATTTGTTACCGTAGCAGACAAAAACGGATTGTTCTGCTTCGATTTTAGCAGGGGAAGAAGTGGGATCACTCTCGAGAGTCGAATCAACTTCGAGGGGTGGAGCCGGAATCTGATTCCTTCCACTTTTCGTCGATTTAGATGAAGAAGATCGAGTCTGGAATACGGTAGGGGGAGTACTGTAATGGAGGGATCCACCGCACCTTTGATATATCGACATTCTTCCCTTTGAGACCCTTTCCATTCTTCTTCATCTCACTAATACTCTTCGCTGTCTTAGCCGATTCCTTGTTATTCGCCTCATTTGATTTCTTCTTCGTTACTTTCACATTCGTCTGCTTCATCTGCAAATTCCGGTCCTCTTTGATCTTTGATCTATCTCACTTTCTTTCCCTTTCCTCCCTTTCCCGCTCCCTTCTTCTTTCGATATCTCTTACACACGAAGCTGCAATTCAATCGATTGATTCCCTACTCTACAGTATCCACCAACTACAGTACCCTTCCCCCTCACTCACAAGATAATGATTGCAATGGCGATGATGACTAGAAGAAGGATAATGATGATGATGACTGTGGTAGTGGAGGAATTGTCGTCAGAGGAGTCATTCTGAAAGAGGAAGAGATCAATGGAGAGGGGAAATAGTAACTTACACTCTGCACTGTCGTCGAAATTTCATCCTTCAAAGTGGAACCAATCTGATGAGAAATGGGAATGGGAACGGGCACTGGAGGATGAGAGGGAGATGGAGTAGAAAGAGAGATTCGAGTTGTGATCTCATCAACAACAGTACTCTTCACATCCTCAATTATCGATTCTTCAGTTACTTGAGGGTTGATAGGATCCTTTTCGGTTAAAGGGTCCGGAGCCAACTCAGTCACGGGAGCATTGGGTTCCGGTTCGGTCTCTTGATCGGGTTCGGGTTCCGGTTCTGGGCTGGGTTCAGTCGGGACAGCCTCCTGTGTGACAGATTCGTCGTCGATTTGTGGAGAGTTTGGTTCAGGTTTGGTTTCCACGAGTGTTTCTTGATTAACCGGAGTCTCCACTGGATTGGACTCGGGATTCGTCTCGAAATCAGACTTTGGTTTCACAGGAATGGGTTGAGAGTGAAGAGGAGGAATGGGAGATGGATGAGCAATGATTTGGGATGGATCGTCATCCTCAGTTGAAGAATCAGAGATCATCGATTGAAAGGGAGGAGATCGTTTGATGAAGGAAGAATTGAGAGAATCTGAATGGAAAGATCAGAGGAATACGGTAGATCAAGAGGATAAGGTAGATCAATCGATGTGATAGATGATAACTCACTCGGAATATGAGATGGCTTATCTTCAGAGATTACAGAATAGGAGTGAAGTGGAATATACGACTCGACCATTTCACATGAGGAATGATATGAGAAATGAGAAGAGAACGAGAGGGAAATCACTATTGATTTATTCTCTTGAATTACCACATTCTCTAGCCAGAATGTAAATGATATTCATTCTCATATTTAGCTCTCATTCAAGTCTTTCTTCAACAACAGGACGGTTCTTGTAAGAGGTTGGCAGCATTTTTCTCCTATTTGGAGTGTGTCTGGTAGTTTGGCATCGAGATCATTGTACAATCAGATGATGTATCATGATTCTAATCATTCGAGAAGATCCAAAAATAAGTTTGTTCATTCATCTGATTTCAATGAATATTTTATTCACATATCTAATGACGATGAAAGCCAGGGTTCACTTTATTTGTTCAGCCGTGACGGCAACATGCACAGCATGGAATTTCAAGTTCGAACGTGAACTTGACGTGTGTGGTGAATGTGTCTGAATTGAAGAAGATTAGGGTAGATTCGATGCTTCTCCATTACACGAAGGGACTGCTGCCGTAGCTTCCTCGAATTCGACTCCCTCTCGAGTGAGCCAGATGCGTACGGTGTAGGAGAACGTCTCTCCACTCGTCTGAATCAAGTGTGCATCTTACACTTCAGAAGTGATCACTCACGACGAGAGAAGGATCATCGCAGTAGACACGGATCCTTTTGGTCTGTCCTTCAGGAATGAAGCCATTCGGCTTTTCGCACTTGAGACCAGCCGGGCAAGAGATCTGTAGCAGTACTTGATAGGCCGCTCGCTGCTCGGTACGGCTATCGATCCGAATCATCCCCTTCGGATACTGAACGGAGGATTGCGGTAGTCCAAACAGTTGATATACCTCATCATACTGCTGCCAAGTATCATTCGGAGAGGAAACGAAAAGCTTGACCTCCTCTGACACTCGGAAGGCTGCCATTTCTGTAAGGTGTACGGTAGAATACTGCTATATTATAGAGATCGCTCACTCACGTAACCGGCCCGACAGCAGCGAGTGAATGGAAAGGAGAGGAAGGGTTGGATAGAGATCTGCGGGGCAAAATTAATTAGTTATTGGAAAAAAACGATAAATAAGATAATGTTTTTAAAAATGTTACCAAAATTAGCATTCATCCATCTGAGTTCAGTTCGTTTCGTTGACAATTCTTCAAACAATGCGGATAAACAATATTTCAGACGTGTATTTCTTATCGATAAGATCTTTCACTATTGCAAATGTCTCCAGTTCACGTCCATTCAGATCGTATAACGGAATTGACGTTGTTTTAATCTATTGTGCTGACCCTTGTTCGATTCTTGGACGGACGGGCTCTTAGAAAAAAAAAGAAATACTCAATAAATGAAATACAAACTTTATTCGAAGGCATTCAATTCTGTACACGGCTAAATTATTAGACGAAATTGTTTCGATTGGCGAATAGTGCTATCTAGTAATTTTCAAGCATGAAAGCTTATGCAAAGTTCGAAAGAGAGATGAGAAGGGGATAAGATAGATATCGGAAACAAATTCTCACAAAACAAACAATCAATTTGAGACCTAGCGAAGTGTGATGGTAACTGTTAGACTAGGGCCTAGAAAGAAAGGGGGCGGAGTCTGTAGAGATCAGAGATCAACTACACTCCTTGGAGAGGGAACTCGTTTAATGAGCAGGAGCATCCTTTGACATTGTCTGCTTCTGATTAAGAGTCCAATAGAAACCACGAAGAGCCATCAATTCGTGATGGTTACCTAAGAGAGATCAAAGATCAGAATCGAAAGATCAAAGATCACTGACCCTTCTCGACGATGACTCCCTTCTGGACTACAGCGATGACGTCAGAATTGACGATGGAAGAAAGACGATGGGCGATGACCAGACAAGTTCTGCCTTCTCGTGCAGTGTCAAGGGCTTCTTGCACCAACTGAAAGGGAGAGAGATCAAAGATCAATCGAGAGACGACGTCGCACCTTCTCAGACTCAGTATCGAGGGCGGAAGTGGCCTCATCGAGGAGAAGGATCTTCGGGTTTCTGACGAGTGCTCGGGCGATGGCGATACGCTGCTTCTGACCTCCAGACAGCTGCGTTCCTCTCTCTCCGACGTTCGTATCGTAACCCTGTGAAGAGAATGATGGAGTTCGGTGGGTCAGATTGGTGACTCACGAGGGGAAGGGAAGAAATGAATTCGTGGACATTGGACAGCTTGGCAGCACGCTCCACTCGTTCCTGTTCGACGTTCTCTTCGATTCCGTAGCTGGAAAGGAGGAATTGCGATCTTTGATCTCTATCTAGAGAGTAGAAGTGTGTGATTTCCAATGTAATTCTCACATGATATTCTCTCTGATGGAGCAATCGAAGAGGGTTGGCTCCTGTGATACGAGGGCGATCTGTGCTCGAGTGTGATGGGGATTCAGATCACGGATGTCGTTGTCGTCGAGCATCTGAACGAAAGATCAAAGATCAGGTGACGAAGATCAAGCTACAGAGATCAAAGATCATACTACTCACCACATGGCCACCGTCGGCATCGTAGAATCGCTCGATGAGCTGAATAGTCGTCGACTTTCCGCAACCTGAAAGTAGGAAATGACAGAATCGCCTCACGCAGTGCAAATTTCGACGGGCGACGTTTCACACTCAAACTCACCAGATGCACCGACAAGGGCGACAGTTTGTCCTCGCTTGATCTCGAGGTTGAGTCCTTGAAGAACCTGGAAGGAGAGCAGTAGAGTGACGTCATTTCAATCAATGGATTACCTTGATCGCTGATCGTTCGGGGTAGGAGAAACGGACGTTCTTGAAGGTGATGTTACCGTGGAGTGTCTGAAAGGAAGGGAAATGACAGAATGAACGCACGCAATGTAAGTTTCGACAGGCGACGTTTCTCAATGTCTCACCACGCGCTTGCCCTCCTGAGTCAGATTGTCGATTTTGGGAGTGTCGGCAAGCATGTTGAACACGATACCACCTCGAATGTGATCGATGAGTAAATGACAGAAATAATGCACGCAGTATAGATCTCGACAAGGCGACGTTTCCTACTGCACAACACACGACTCACCAGCAAGCTTGGCCTTCATGTACTCGGGAATGTAGGAGGTAGCCAGACCGAGGGTGTTAGTGGTCAAAGAGATGGCATACATTACTCTGAATGTATTCGATGAAGCTCCGCCCCATTCGTCATAATGAGTAATGTACTCACCTGAGAACCTTGATGGGCTCCATGATATCGTCCTGGATGAAGATGATTCCGATTCTTGTGGCGATGGCAAGCATGACGAAGAGAGAGCAAGATGCGAATCTGGAAAGAGCAGAATGCACCTCACGCAATGCAAGAAGTGAGAGGCGACGATTCTCACTGGACCACGCCACGACTCACCCGTAGGAAGCTCCCTGGATGACAGCCTGTCGGACGGAGTACTGCACGACCTTGTCGAGAGAACCGCAGAACTTCCTGAGTGGATTGCATTAGACTCCGCCCCTTTCTCCCCGACTTCTAATCTGATTGACTCACTGGTAGAACAGCTCCTCACGAGTGAGTGCCTGCACGGTACGAATACTCTCGATAGCCTCCATAGCGACCTGAGGAATGACAGAATTGAACACACGCAATGGAAACTTTGACTGGGCGACATATCCCACTCGCACACCACCTCACCTTTCCGGACTCTTCGATTTCCTTGGCGGACAGCTTACCCTTTCCAGTGAGCACACGATGACGCATGACAAGACCGAGCGCTGAAGAGGGTTGTTTGTGACCACGCCTCTTTTGAAGCTCCGCCCCATTCTACGCCCCGCCCACTAACCGAAGATGGGGAAGACGGCAAGAGTGACCAAGGCCATCTGCCAACCGAAGAGGAAGGCAATCACTACTCCGAAGAAGATCGAGATGAAGGTTGATGCGACCGTTCCGATACGGTAATCAACGGCCTGCAAGACTCCGCCCACTCTCAGACCCCTTCTGACTCCGCCCACTCTCAGACCCCTTCTGACTCCGCCCACTCACCGTTCTGATCTGAGGGACATCAGTGGAGAGACGAGTGCAGATCTTTCCCGTCGCGTGCTTGGGGTTGTCGAAGAAAGCAATCTGAAGGAAGAATGGATTGACTCCGCCCCCTCATCGAAGCCCCGCCCCCTCGTGACTCCGCCCACCTCGTGAGAGATGACATTGCGGAAGAGACGAGAACGGAGTCGCATCGTCAATCGTTCACCACCAGATCCGAGGAAGAACACCTTCAATTAGAAATATTCACTTTTTATACATATTTTACTGTTTATCATCTTTTTTTTTCCAGATGAGGCTAAAAACAAACAAAAGTAAATCATACTTCTCCGAGGACGCAAGTTCCCTGCATGAATGCGAGCACGAGGAAGAGAAGAGAGTAGAATTGACCCTCGTGAAGCATATCATCCTGATCCGGAAGAGTGAAGATCTGCAAGTATCGACTACAGTAATCTGGAAGGTCTCTTGGAGATATCGATGGAGCAGACTCGCAACTCACTTGGATAATCTGAGTGAAGAGGACGGAATAGGCGGGGGTGACGGCTCCGAGCAACAACACGAAGCAGAATCCTATAAACGGGTATATTCGAATACCGTAATCGGAGGAGTTCGATGTGTCAGATGTTCTACTCACCGAGAATCTGTCTGGGCCAATCTTGTTTTGAAGAAGCGAGAATCTTTCCGAGTGAGACGGGATCAATTCCTTCGTCCTTCAATTCTGCAAAGGGGCGGAGCTTCGATGAGAAGTGGGCGGAGTCAGTCGCTTACCTTGTTTGAGTCTGGCCATTTCGTCTTGTTTCACACTCTTCACAACGGGTTCAACGACAACGGCAGCTCCTGAATGAGTACCGTAATCTCTTCTATTTCGAAAGGTCATTCGTCGAGTCAGATTCCTCACCTGCAGTCATCGTACGCTGACGGAGACCGGCCGGGTCCATCTCGGATTCCTGTGAATCGATAGTTGATTACCGTAATCAGGATGAGCCTACTGGGTCATCTTTAAGACTCACCATATCGGCGACGTACGAAAGACGAGAGTGAGTGGATTTCATCGAGACGTTCGACATCGCACGATTGCGGGCGTTTCTGCATTTTATTATTTAGTTAGATAGCTAAAATTGAATAGTAAATACCTGAATGGATCATGGACCTGCGAGGTCTGACGAGAGTAGGCGGCATTCGTACGGGCTTCCTGCAAGAGTTTGCATCATCAATAGGAAAGGGGCGGAGCTGGGAAGGGTAGGGATAAGGAAGATGATTCTCACAGCAGAGATGGACTGGCGACGGGCGACAGCATCGGGAAGGGGCACCGGCTCATCCTCGTCTGAAAAGATCAAAGATCAATCTTATTCTTGTTCATCTATTGCAACCATAAAAGCAACCGAATCTCGAACTGAAAGCGCAACTGAGAGTAACCGAGTGTGTTTCGCATGCTTAAACGTACGAAGAGGCACGTCGACTAGTTGTGACTCGTCAAAGGGAAACATTTGCGGTTCTAGAACCGGTACAGCTTTCATTTCTACTAGAAGGGTATGTTATTGGCTTGTTATTTGACGGCTCAGATCCGAAGAAATGACTGCATACCTTCATCATCCTTTCCATCTCCAGCAAGATCGACACTGTCCGAGAAGGTCTGAGCCATGACGAGATCGTGATAGAGACCCTGGATGGATTGTATTAGTCTCAATTTCATACAGTGAAGTCAAAGATCAAAGATCAAACTCCTAGATAATCTCTTACCTTGGTGAGCATAAGCGATTCGTGGTTGCCCATTTCGACGATTTCTCCGTGCTGCAAAGGATGAGAGATCAAAGATCATCGAGGATCAAGAGTACCTTCATGGCGATAATCTTGTCTGCGTGACGGATAGTGGAGAGACGATGGGCGATGATCACGGTGGTGCGACCCTTCGCGGCCTGAAGAGGAGGATTGAGGGGAGATGGGGAAGGGGAGAGGGATGAACCGACCTTGTCGAGTGCCTTCTGTACGATTCTCTCTGATTCAGCGTCGAGGGCGGAAGTGGCCTCATCGAGGAGAAGGATCTTCGGGTTTCTAACGAGTGCTCGGGCGATGGCGATACGCTGTTTCTGTCCACCAGACAGCTGAGTTCCACGATCTCCCACCATTGTGTCGTACTTCTGAAAAGATCAAGGATCAGATCACAGAGATCAAAGATCAATTCTGACCAGGGGCAGGGCTTCGATGAACTTGGCGGCATTGGCGATGGCGCAGGCGACCTTGATCTCGTTCAGAGTCACATCGACACGACCGAACTGAAGATGGTGTGGTATTAGGAAACATCGCCTCGTTGAAATTCGCACTACGTGCGTCTCTTTCTGCCGTTTACCTTGATATTCTCAGCGATGGAGCAGTTGAAAAGGACGGGTTCTTGAGAGACGACACCAATGACATTACGGAGGTAGTGGAGATTGTACGAGGGAATGTCGTGACCATCAAGAGTCAGCTGGAGAGATCAAAGATCAGACTACAGACTACGAAGGCAAGTGCTTACCCTTCCACCCTCAAGATCGTAGTAACGCAGCAGAAGCGAGACAATGGTCGACTTGCCCGATCCTGCAATGTTGGTGTGAATCAGGGTTGTGCGGAAAACCCTCGCCGGAAAAAAAACCGGAAAACGGAAATTTCCGGATTTAAAAACCGGAAGAATCGGAAAAACCGGAAAATTTCCAAATCAGTGAAATTGAGCCATTTATTCGTTTTTCGCTCCAATCTTGCAGTTCTAAACCTATCTATGTTTAGACGCTATCTAATGGAGCTCACACACTGATTTTATGTGTTATCGACCCTCAAAAATGGTTGTTCACAACATTTTTTTTTCATTTTTCACGTTAAAATTTGTATCAATTTCACTCAAAAAGGTCGAAAAAGCCAATAATATCTAGTGTACATAATCGGGAATTTCCGAATCTTTTCGGAAAATTTTCCGGAATGATGGTAATCGTCGCCTTGTTCAAGATTTAACTGCGTGTGCCCTTTCTGTCGTTTCCTACACGCACCTGAAGATCCGACAAGAGCGACGGTCTCTCCGGGTTCGACGGTGAACGAGATTCCCTTGAGGATCTGAAGAAGGGGGCGGAGTCAGGAGGAGATCCGAGAGATCAAAGATCAATTACTCACGGGGACATCGGGTCTGGAGGGGTAGCGGAACTTGACGTTATCGAGGACGATTCTTCCTCTGGCATTCGTCTGCTTCACTCCAGTGTCAGCTGTCGAATCGAAGGGAGGTTCCTGAAGGGAAGGAGATGAGTGAAGGGATCACGAGACAGATTGACTCACCCTGTCGAGCACTTCGAAGATCGAAGCAGCAGATCCCTGAGCTCCTCCGAGCACAGCCAATTGAGGGCCGGCCTGTCCGAGGGCGACGGATCCCATCATCACGGCGAAGAACACCTGAGATTACGGTGGATTAACTAAATCCCGGCTCCGGCAACTGACAGTCATGAGATTTCCGGGTTCGAGAGATCCATCGTAGACGAATCCGATACCGAAATAGTAGGCGATGGCGATTCCGATAAAGTTGGTCATTCCTGAAGAGAGATAAAGAAGAGGTCTCGACTAGGAACGAACCCATGGCTCCGAAGGAGAGACCGATGTAGATACAACGACGAATTCCCAGAGCTCGCGCCTCCTTCAGGGCAGAATCGTAGCTGAATATTTTTTATTTTTATTTTCAAATTTAGAAATTATTTTGTATTTTTTGACGTTGTTCTTTCTCATTTGTCATTCTTCCTTGTCAGTTCTCTTCCTTCTTCCTTATCAGTAATCATATATCTGACTCACCGTTTGCACTCCCTCTCCAGTCCGTTGAAGGCGACTACCGTACGAATCGACGAGATAACCTGCAGTATCGATTACAGTAATCCTCTTGGTTCGGTGGGTCAGTCGTCGGGTCAGATCTCTCACCTCCTCAGCCACTGATCCGGCCTTTCCGTACTTGAGAGCCTCTGCGTGCATGAAGGTCGACACGATCTGTAGGAAAATTACATCATCAACAATTTTCGAAATTTTGTTTCAAAAACATCTGATCAAATTGGATTTCTCCTTTTCCATGGGAACACTGCAACTCTTCTCACCCATGCAATAGTGAATCCACAGGCGACTTGAATGGGTACGATGGCAAGCATAATCAGAGTGAGTCTCCAGTCGTGAGTGAACGCAATCACGAATCCAGCAATGAACTGAAACCAGTCGACTACAGTACCCTGCCGCGGGTTCGGTGGGTCAGTACCTGGGCCAAACACTGCATCGCCAGACCCATCTTGTCTCCCGTTCCTTCACGCACTCGCTCCAGGTTACTGTAGGGGGTCGGGATCAGTTATCGATTGGGGGTGGACACTCACTCGAAAAGCTTGGTGGCGAGAGCTCCTCCAGTGTTCATGTCGAACCATGAGATATCCTAGAATTGAAATGGGTTGATTCCTAAGGGGGAATGCGGTGACAGACCTGTCTGAGAATGGACTTCATGAAGTTACGACGAAGTCTGTCCATCATGTTCTCAGAGACGTACAGAAGACATGACACCTTAAAACTTGTTCTATTGTTGAGATTTCATTTCCGATGTTTCCAGTGACAGATAATTATTGTTCACATGGTAATTTAGTTATTGTTACCTGGATGAATGCAGCGCAGAAGACTCCGACGGCAAGGATGGCGTAGGCCCAGATTACCTGAATTAATTGGTTGTCATGGCCCCCATGAAAGGACGGGCTACTCAGATTCTCCCTATTCCCTCATTCTTTCGGCGAGTGAAGATGTGATGTAATCAGAAATAAAGTAACGTACACCCATGACTTCATCGAAGAATTGGTCGTCATCCCAGAAAGTGTCGTTGCCCTGGATGGGAATGGAGGTGTTTCCTGCAAATTTCATTCTGCATCCTCTGTTTTCAGAGTAAATATCCCATCTATCTGCGTTATTCAAATGTTTCACGTTTATCTTCACTCCAATTTCACTGCTTTTTCTGCATTACAACCTCTCTCGGCCACAATTGGACACGCGAAAAGGGTGTTTTCTCGGACAGATCAGTGGAATGGGAGGGTTACAAACTACAGCTTCTCATTCTCATCCCATTCATTCTTCGGTCTGTAATCATTACAATCTTCGATTGCTGCACATTCCCTCTAGAATCGTAAAATGAATGGGACAGAGAGGGGTAGATAGTGATCCCCTTCCCTTCCCTCTCCAATGGAATCCTCCCCTCTTTCTCTCCACAGGACCATAAAAGTGATAAGAGCCTTCTCTCTCTCTCTCTGGATGTTTCTTCGAATCGACCGACCGATCGACGAGAAAACGAAGAGCTTTTACGACCATTGGAGAGAGATGGGAAACGTCATTCAAGAGTGGGGAAGTTAATGAGAGGAAAGAGATATTAGAGCATAATTTATGAATGATACAGTGTTGTTACTTTTTCGAGTGTGAGATCAAAGAGAACAATTTCATGAGTTTTCAGCGGATCAATGGCATCTCGAGATTGTAGGGCGAAAATTGACATTTTGTTGCATCATTCACCCTACATTTTCAAAGAAATTCGAAATATTCAGAACTTACTTCCGTTATTGATGAAGATTTCTTCGTTGATGAACGATTGCGAGATTTTACCCTGAAAATGCTCATTTTGAGTGTCAGAATAGGAAGATTCTTTTCTCAAATCCGTCTCGAGTAGGTTACAATCTTACCTGAAGAATGGACATGAAGGGATTGGCTGCTCCAGTGATAATGGCCACGCAAAGAGCACAGAAGAGCATGAATCGTTCGCAAGTCGTCGTGTACCGGAACTGAAATTTATTCAAATTATTGGTTTTCCGTCAAGTTTTCATCTATTTTCTACATTGTTAACTGTCATGAAATGTATCATTCTTCTACTCATTCATCAGTCATCCCAATCACTAATCATGATCACTCACGAGAGTCCCGAGGGGAACTTTCTTCTGCTTCATCGCAGCTTTGTCATCTTCACTGCAAATGAATCAGTTATTCTGTACATTTTCGAAACGTGGAGGGTCCGAGAAGGAAGGGATCGACTTACACTGCGCCCATGGTTCCAAGTAGGCTTCGCTCCTGGTGCTAGGCCTGAAAGTGAGGAAGAGTTAGTCAGTGAGTGTGACATCACAACGGCATTGCTAGTGAATGAATGGACAATCATCTGATTGTGGTGAGAGATGAGGAGGAATGATCGAAATGACTGCAGCATTGAGTGTGAATATCAATAAAGACTGGAGAGAGAGAAGAAGTGATGAATCCCCGATAAGAAGGAGGGAGGAGATTGGGATGTTTCATGAGCACTAGAGAAGCGCACAAACTTGTCGTCGCACGCTAATTCATCGACAGATCAACGCGACCCGACCGACCCTTGCGACAGCTCAGAAGGGGAGAGAAAACAAGGAATGAGTGGGAATGAAGAGTGGAAGCTCGTTATCAGAAGGTGTGATAAGAGGACAAAGGGACAGTAAATGATCAGAAGACGAGTCGAATGATGGGATGGTGAGAGAATGGGAATGATGCAGTGGATATCGATTGGAGCATCGAGAATGGTATTGAGATACTCCCAAAGGAATGTTCTATGGAAGATTTCTACGTAAAAGGTGAAATTATCACTTGTGAAGTCTTCCCTAAAATAGCGCTAGAAAACAAAAGATCTACGTGAGCCGATTCTGTTTTTTTTATTTTTTTTTATTTGAAAAAATGATGGTTTCTTACCTTTTCAGATAATTTCAGATTCTAGATAAAAATAAACAGGATAACACTCCATCTTCTATTGAATTCCGTATTCCGTTCAGCAGTAGTCGTACTGTGAAAAGCCTACTATGTACATGCATGATGAAGAGCGATATCAACATTGTAGAAAACGTATTTTACGTAAATACGTTTTATGACGCGGTAAGTTTCTCAAAGCTACTCTGTCGAATCTGTCTAACAAGTGAGAGGGTCTAGCACGACGAGAGCTACAGCGAAGACTGAGTCCGATATACTAGTTCTTATCTCCATTTATGTCTCCTTCCATTCGGAGAGGCGTGAAAAAGAAAAGCCCTTCCCTGTTGAAATCTGTGCTTGTCTCGAGGATTATATGATTGTTCCTCAATGGGAAATGCCGATCTGATGAACGATCGAATTTGATTGATCAGTTTTATGACCTCTGAGTTGATGATCTAATCACCCCATGAACTAAACTTCGTGATCATTACATCAAATGGTCTTCAATAGCAGGTACAAGGGAGACCCCTTATCTGCTGGCTCCCTTGCTAATGCTTCATCTTATTTTGATAATGATTATGAATGGCATGAAATTAATTATGCCATGAAAAAATAGCTGCACCGATATGGATAAGCTTATCTCGTGAATACAAACTGCATTCTCGTTCGCACAAGGGATTAAGGGGACACACTGTGATATGGACAAGAATTGTGTCCAGAATACGAAGAAATGACCTGTCGAAATACTCTGAATCAACCAAATAAAGTTTGTAGTCGGGTGAGATCACTAGAGGAATGGAGATCAACAACTAAGGAATCGATCGATAGAAATGAGAAATCTATTGGGAAACACTGACTCGTCCGATGGAAAAGAATCGACTAAAGCGTCTCTATGCCCAATGGCAATAAGCCCCCCTGATAAGCAAAAAGGCAGTTATTTCGTCCAGCGATATTACACTTTTTGTCATTTGGAATTCTTTGATTCGTAATGCCTTTAGATAGAATCAGGAAAATGTTTTCCTACCGTAGTCTATTGAAGACTACAGTATGTATTCCAGCATAATTCGATCAGAAAGTGGCGTAGATGTGGCTTTGCAATTAGCAAGAAGAGTATGATACGACCCCGACCGCTCATCAATCTTCCCTCGATTCGTAGTTTGTCTGCTATCAGTGAATTTATCAGTAAAGTGACGTAAAGAGTGGAGGAGCAAACGTCTCGGTATGCAGTTATGTGCTCACTTTCTCGTTATCAAAGTCTGACCAGCACACCAAAGAGAGGGGTTCAGAGTCATTCCATGGAGTTTGTAGGACAGTCAAATTGCCGGAGGGGATGAAAGAGAAATGAAGTGGGGAAGGAATTTGTTCACTTTATAGATCGTTTTCTTTGTTCAGAAGCTCACATGAAGAGGGTTGAACTGAGGATGCGAAAAAAATTTAAATCGTGATGAATGCTTCCTACAACATCAGGTGCCTCATATTTCTCCAACTATTTTGTACATACAATTTTGCAGATATTTTAGTGTTCACAGCATGGTGGAGAGCGAAAATTCCAGCGTTTGAAAAACGAACAAGCATATTCTGGATCTGCCCTCACTTCTTTATTCTCGAGAAATATGTACATCCTCGAAAAAGGTAGCCTAACTGAATTGAGTTGATTGTATCACTTTCATTTTATCTTTTTTATCTCAGATTTTTTAAAATCTGAAATAAATAATTTATTTTTAATAAATAAATCATTATTTGAAAAAAATCATTTTACAATTCGCAGCTCGATGTGAAAGACGAGGTTTCTCAGTACGGTAATTCCAAGCCTTCAGCTCGTTGCGGCGGCTCTGCGAAAATTTTTTCGTCCAGCTTTCGAAACTGGTCTTCTTCATGGTTTCCTTCTTTTCTCGCTTGCTAAACTTATTTGATTTTTTTCTTATGCGTTGAAGATTCCATCCTCTATTCATCTGTTGCTTTGTTGCTCCTCTACACCATAGAAATCGATCGTAACTAATAATTGATCATTTGGTTTCTTGCAGTTCGTTGATCGTTTTCTTGCTCGTTGAATGTCTGCGGCGCTCACGGATTCGCAGCTGGAGTCCCTTCGTGAAGAAATCAAGCAGCAAGGCGATGAGATTAGACATCTGAAGGAGACGAAGGCCGACCCCGCTCTAGTGAGTATCTACCCGATTTTACCACTCATGCTCACTGCCACTTACCATAGGATGGCATTGACGAGGTGTGGAATGGTTCCCTTTCTAGTAAACGTCGTCCTTTCTGCCCGCACTCACTTAATACCAAACACAATCACAATGCTCCGCTCATTCTCTCGATCGTTCGCCACCGTGGTATACACGCACAGAAGCGGCAGAAAGGTCGACATTTAAAGTTCCATTAGGGGATCTAGAAACAACTAGTGGGAGTATTAATAGGTTCCGTGAAAAGATAGGAAAAAGTCCCAAATTCTACTGTGTGTCTACTTTAGAGAACTAGAATTGCATCAGGCTGACTGAGACTCAGAATTGTGCAAGACAACAACTCGGAGGATATTCTTTTAAAAATCTTACATTTCCACTTTTAGATCAAAGAGAAGGTGGCGGCCATGCTGGCTAAGAAGAAACAGCTAGCGGGTGGAGATGAGGCTGCCGAGAAACCTGGCAAGTTCGTCCTCAAGTGTCCCAAGGGTTAGTTTATTCATTTTTATCCATTTATTTTAAATCATATTAAATTTATTATTTTCAAGGAACACGCGACTACGGTGCAAAGGCGATGGCAGTGCGCGAATCAGTGCTCAAGGTCATGACTGACACCTTCAAGAGACACGGAGCAGAGACCATCGAGACTCCCGTCTTCGAATTGAGGTAGGGTGATGGCAAAAAATAATATAAATTTGAATAATGTGTTCAGAGATGTCCTTCTCGGCAAGTACGGAGAGGAAGGTGGCAAGCTAGTGTACGATCTACAGGATCAAGGAGGAGAACTCCTCTCCATGAGATACGATCTAACTGTAAGAATATTGTTGTTTTAGAAACACGGATCTGACTGGCACGATCTTGCAATTATTTCCTTCTCTCAGGTGCCGTTCGCTCGTTTCCTCGCGATGAACAAAGTGGCCGCGATGAAGAGATACCACATCGCACGAGTGTATCGAAGAGATCAACCAGTGATGACCAGAGGACGATATCGAGAGTTCTACCAGTGTGTGAGTATAGCGGATTCAACTTGAAGTACGATTACAATACTTATTCAGGATTTCGACATTGCTGGCAAGTACGACTCGATGATCCCCGAGGCGGAGTGTCTCAAGATCCTGGATGAGGTGCTGGGTACACTCAATCTGGGAGAGTACACCATCAAGGTACGGGGGGGGGGGGAGTCAGTTTGTGATAGAAAGAACGTGGGGTGGGTCAGCGAGAGATCATTCGACCTCATGACACTGGATGAAACACACTTTTTGCTGACTAATTGTACACGTGGTTTGTGGGTCAGTGGGAAAACATGATCGGAGTAATGCGAGGGATTCATATTAATATTAATTGAGTATTAAGAGTATATATTCAGCTCAATCACCGTCTGATGCTGGACGGAATGTTCGCAGTGATCGGATCGGATGACTCGCAATTCAAAGTATACAATTAATTTATTAACTACATTAATCGTTAATTTACAGTCCGTGTGCGCATCGGTCGACAAGCTCGATAAGGAACCATGGGAAAAGGTTAATCTTTTTATTGACGAATCACTGATTTAACAAATTCGATTCAAGGTGGAGAAGGAATTGATCAATGAGCGTGGTCTCACTCCCGATGCAGCTGCCAGGCTGGGCAGTTTTGTCAGATTCAGAGGTTTGCGCCAAAATATTATTTAAATTTTTGGACACTTAATTTTGATCACATCTAAAATATTTCGGACGCTTAATTTTTATCAAATGTTAATTTTTTTGTGTTGAACAAATGAATTTTTTTTCTAATGAAATAGCATGCATGTTATTTATTCAGAGCTAAATCCTGATCTGGACAATGGAGCAGTGCTCGATCAGATGATGCAGATTCCCGAATTGGCTGCCAATGCGAAGTTCAAGCAGGGAGTTGAGGAGATCAAGGTGAGACTGAACTGCCATTAGGGAATCGCCTAACGGCTTCTACGTGTATGACTGATGAGGAGATCAAGGTGAGACTGAACTGCCATTAGGGAATCGCCTAACGGCTTCTACGTGTATGACTGAGAAGCGATTATTTATTAAATATTCTCCTTGCAGCTTCTCCTCACATACTGCACTGCATTCGGTGTGTCAGACGCAGTGCGAGTGGAACCATCCCTGGCCAGAGGACTCGACTACTACACTGGTCAGGATTGGACATAAATATATTATTATCATGAACAAATAACAATCCATATTTTGTTTCATTCAACATTATCCATCTAATTGTTCAATGCGATATTCTTCAAATTATTGATTATCTTGTGTAACGTGAATGGTGCAGGTTCGATCTACGAGGCCGTCATTCCGAATGGACTGCAGGGAGTGGCCGATGAGGATGGACAACCCGTGGGAGTGGGAAGTGTCGCCGGAGGAGGGCGGTATGTTAATTTATTCACATGCAAAAATAATCAAAAATCTATTTTGATGTAGGAGGAACCATATTTTTTAAAAATATCGACCCGGGGTTTTTTTTTAAAACCCTTGCATTCGCGAATAGGCTTAAACAATTTGTGGCTTTTCAAGTTTCAACACATTACTCGACCATTCAAGCAAATTTTATTCTCTTCAGATACGACGGTCTCGTCGGAATGTTCGCTCCCAAGGCCTCAGTCCCCTGCTGCGGAGTCTCCTTCGGAATCGAACGACTATTCGCCATCATCGAGGCTAAGGTTGGTCAAGGACATTATTGATGACAAAATGATTGAATAGTGATGACGTCATCTTTCTTCAGCACGCAGCTGAGCAGACTGCAGTGCGCACGTCGACGACACAAGTACTCGTGGCATCGGCCCAGAAGAATCTCCTTCGTCAGTACAGTTTCATCTTTGATAGATGTTGTATCTTCCGGGAAGACGAATAAATTAGAGGCTGGTAGGTTAACTTATCCATTTTCAGCCGAGCGAATGCGTCTCGTCGGTCAGTTGTGGTCATGGGGAGTGCACGCAGAGTTGGCATACAAGGCCAATCCCAAGCTGCTCAACCAGCTACAATACGCTGAGGTATTGATTAATGATTAATGATCGCTGTAACTTAGATAATTGAACCATGTTGATAACAGGAGCGTCTGATTCCTTTCGTGCTCATTGTCGGAGAGCAGGAACTGAAGGATGGCGTCGTAAAATTGAGAAATACGGAAAGTCGAGAGGAGACGGTGAGTGTGTAGGATACGGTTTTTTGTGTGTCAGATGCATTACAATTTTCTCGTTTCATCGTTCGTTTTTTAGAACGTCAAGTTGGACGAACTCCAGACTACTCTAACTCGGATGCTGTCAGCGTAAATTAGGAAATTTTCTTTGTTATCAAATTGGTCTGCTATTATTGTTTGAAAATCTCGTTCCAAATGAAGCTTCAATAGAATTTTCTCATTAGGTCTTTATTATGGTTGTTTTCGATAGTAAAATATTCACTGTTTTTTTCTCTGTTCGGTTATGTGCGGTACTCTGACCTGTGTTGCTCCCTCGTTGTTTCTTTATCGATCCTTTGCAATTTGTTTATTTGCCTCGTTTCTTGCTAAAAATGGGTTAAATAAAGGACTTTATTGTTTATTGATTTACTTCCGTATTACCTGATGAGGTTTGCATCCTTACTGATATCGGATACATATTGCTGTGTTCCATCAAATCCTCAGTAATTTTGTTTCAGTTTTTTTTATATTTTGATCTGGGTAAAACAACGAGGATTCAAGATGTCGATGTCTATGTCCTCGTACAACTACAACAGGTAAATTATATAAATAAAACTATCAATGGACAACTATAATTTACAGGAAGACCTGGGAGGATTCGGAGTTCCCGATTCTCTGCGAGACTTGTCTCGGTAACAATCCCTACATGAGAATGGTCAGTGGGGGAGTCGGGACTAGACTAGCATGAACCACTTTCTGATGATCAATGTTTCTTCCTTTAGGTGAAGGATAAATTTGGTGCCGAGTGCAAGATCTGCGAGCGTCCTTTCACTTGCTTCCGTTGGCAGCCTGGAAAGGTGAGGAGGGTGTAAAAATTCTTTGCATCTAGGCGACTCTGGCTTAACTAGTCGGTCACCTTGGCAACAGCATTACGCATCACAATTTTGTTGAAATCGCCTATTGCCTTCTACATGTGATTTACTAATCATCAATCTTTCTTCCAGGGTGCCCGCTACAAGAAGACGGAGTTGTGTCAGACATGCGCTAAGATCAAGAACGTCTGTCAAACGTGCATGTTCGATCTCGAGTTCGGTTAGTGAAGAAAATATTTAATGAAATCACATAATATTTTCTTTCCATTAAAAACAAATATTTCCGAGCTAATTGGAGCGTTCCTGGTTTTTTCACAGAAGGGTCTCCTTGTAAAAAATTGAATTACTTTATGAGAGCTCGGTTTCTTTACTTGTCTGAAGCACTCCAGCGAACATAAAATAAATAGGCGAATTTTGAGGACTGCCGGTGCAAGTGCGCGACCACGCACTGCAGATCACTGATGATCTGCCGAAGGAAGGAGTCAATCGGTCAGTGATGATCCATTTATTTAATTTTAACTGATCTTGGAAATGTTCGATTGAGAACCGTTTTTTTCAATAAATGTTAAACTGACATTGAATGGCCATTTTTCTTGCAGTGACTACTTCGTGCAGAATCAGGAGCGAATGCTGTCACACACGGATGGAACGACGCCCGGAGGAGCACTCGCCAATATAGGAACGGGTGAGGGAAAGGGGGAATTGGGGTTAGAGAATGGGAATAATAAAATATAATGAACAGCTTCAACGTCAATATTCTTTAGACACGACGTCCGCTGGATACGAGTATCTCAAGCGCATAGCTCGCACGACTCCCTACTACAAGAGGAATGCACCCCATATCTGCTCATTCTTCGTTAAGGTAACTTTTTCTTTTGGATACGAAGGAGATGCATTTATTTTCCCGGCGTTTGTTTTTCAAAGATACTATTGTCATAACCAAATATGAAATATTGCAGGGCGAGTGCAAGCGTGGAGAGGAGTGTCCGTACAGACACGAGAAGCCGACGGATCCAGATGATCCCCTCTCCAACCAGGTACGAGAGAAATTCTGATGGACAGATCATCATCGCTTTACTAAATTTTAAAAGGAAACTAATTATTCGATGTTAATTCCAGAACATGCGCGATCGCTACTACGGTAACAATGATCCAGTGGCAGAGAAGATTCTCAACAGAGCCAAGGTAAGGGAGCAACCAATCATGATTGTGATTCGAGATTCGACCCATCGAACTTTTATTACAGTAATCGATTTGCAGGCGATGCCATCGCTCCAGCCTCCTGACGACAAGTCAGTGACGACCCTCTATGTGGGAGGACTCGGACCCGATGGATCCATCAATGAGAAGGACCTGAGGTAAGGTGGGGGGGGGGGGGCTGTAGTGAGTATCCAATGTCTCTTCTCCTTTGCAGAGACTTCTTCTACCAGTACGGTGAGATTCGTTCTCTGAATGTGTTGGGAGCGAAGGGATGCGCCTTCGTGACGTATACGACGAGAGAATCGGCTGAGATGGCTGCAGAGAGAAGCTTCAATCGGATCAATATCAAGGTATCGAGAGGAGAGATTGAGAGGGGTAGCAAGGAGTTCACGATGTTCCATTTGACTGGAACTTGAACGTACTCCTTTCAGAATCGTCGTCTCACCATTCGCTGGGGCATCCCTCAGGCTCAGAAGGGCGCTACTGCTTCCGGTGAGTGTGACCTACCGTCTGACCCATCTGATCGAGTATTCGAATACACTGTAACCCCATATTCCCTTTGCAGAAGGTCGTCCGATCAACCCGGTGCCCTCTCTGCCCACTACCTCATTCCCAGTGCCCGATAGTCTCAGGCCGTCCGGATCGAAGAGACCCTCCGATGTGAGTATACCCTTGATTATTCTCGACGTATCGATTGCTGATTGACCATTGCCGTATTCTATTCCCATTCCTTTCAGTCTCCATTCGTTGCTCCGCCGGCTAAATTGGTGGTTCCCTCGGTTGCACCCAGTGGAGGAAGAGGAGGAGACGACACTGGTCCCGGTGGTAGTCGTATCTACTACCCCAGTCAGGACCCACAGCGTCTCGGTGCCAAGGGTGATGTACTGGAGGAGGATTGAGAAACGTCGTCCTACCATCCCCCCTAATCTCACTTCGTCTTACCGTACCTCACAACACACTTCATTCTTGTTGACTCGCAGACTGTTTTCATTCGTTTGTAAGGTTGCTGCATTCAATTTCGATTTCGTTCTCACTAATTTCCAAACTCTAAATAATTCCAATCGTTATCTTATTTATAGAAAATCGTGTCAGAAATCAATCAAGATCAGTTGTAAATTTGAGCGATCGTTACTCCTGTTATCGATTTGTGTGTGGATAAAGAATGGGACACATACGAGTTCTTGCATAAACTTTATTTCCAACAGTTTGCGATCAAGTAGGTGCAACGTTCTTGTAAGGATACGGTAGTCAATCGATTGGACGTTTGCCCATAAGTTGGGTGAGCATTTACTCATCCTATCATTCGATGCTTGCTCTTTGCTGCTTCGCTCTTTGGCTGTGTGTTGTCAGCTGGGTTTTGACCTACAATAGATAACAATAGATACAGTAATCATTCCTTCCATCTGCCGTACTCCTCACTTCCTGACTGGACTGGTTCCTGTGCTGTCTTGATGCCTTCATTCGCTGCAGCGGCCTCTCTTTTCTCTTGTAGTCGTATCATTGAATGCAGTCTCTGCAACGGTCTCCTCTCTCTTTCCCCATGGGTACTCTCCTCACCGACATTCGATTCTCTTGTCTCTCCACTACCAATCGATTCTGATCATTGTGCTCTTCTTTCTGGATCTCGCTCAGTTCCATGTACAGTAATAGATTGGTAATCTGAATAGAGAAGTCAGCTCGGTTCGGTAGGACAAACTTACAAATCCGGTGATTGAAGACATGAACGCGAGAAAACAACTTGCACCTCCGATCATGCAACTTTTAGCACGATATTCATCTGAAAACTATTTGAATTGATCGATTTCGATTAGGGAAGATAACGTTTATTGGCGTCGGAAGCTTGCTGGGAGACGCACATCTCTTTTCTGAACGCGTCATCATCGCTTGGTGAGATCTGTAACGGTTACTGTAATGACGAGTTCGATGGGTCAGACGCTGTTCCACCTTCGAGTACAAATTGACCATGATATAGAGTTGGACTGATGCCAATGCTAAAATCGAGATCTAAATGAACGATTATCGATTGATCTCAGATCTACCGTAATACCTGGACAGCCATCGGAATCCAAAGTCCACCAGGTCGCAATTTGCGGATCGCCTAAAGGTTGAATGATATTATTCGATCACTAAATGATTTCAAACCGTGAAAATGAGGAAAATGTGGCCGATCACTGCGATGGCGAAAACGATGTAGACGAATATCTTAGAAGGAATTACGGTAGGATTGGATTACGGTATATCGATTACCATGCCGATGTTGATATCGCAAGAGGTTAGATCCTTGTATATGAAGAGTGGGACACAGAGTGATATGTATGAAGCGACCTGAACCACTCCCAGCCACAAAGCGGCCTTCTGAGAGGGGGATTACTGTAGATGGGAGGGGTTCGATGGGTCAGAGACCTGTCTAGTTGACCGCCCACCACTCCGATCGCGAATCTGTTGTCGTTGCTTCTCCGATGGAGTGATCTCGGCGCAACTTTTCTCTGCAATAGGAGAGGGGAGAGACTGAGGGGGAGGGGGGATCCATACCGACGAAACTGCTATCTTTCTTCGTCGTTTCATCTTCGATTGCTGCCATTCGACCGCCTCCAATGGGCGAAGACGACGTAATGGAATGGTGAAGGAGAAAAAGAGAGCGAGATAGAAATACACTAATATACAAATTAGTAAAACAGTGAAAAAGTTAGTTATCGATAGGTGATCGTGCTAGATAGTAGGAGCAATGATCTGGCCCTCTCATTTCGCCGCGCTCTCTCGTGGGTCGGAGTAGCGAGAGAGTACGGGAAAGTGAGAGAGGCAGACGATTCCTCTTTATTTCACTCGTTTGTCTGTGTTTTTCGTGATTCGTAATAAAAAAAATGCAATTACATACACAGACTATTTTTGTACTCGTAGATAGAGCTTGTACTCGCAACTCTTGGCGATTTGCGTGTTGATTCTCGCGAACTTGCTATAACTTTGCAATGCTCGTCCATTTCGAGGGCGAATCGACCACGGCTAATGCAGCTTATCACGAGACACTCAACTTCTGCCCGCATAGCTACGATCGCCTGTGCTCTAGTTGGCCACTGGTTGTTGCGCAATTTACTACCGTCAATTATTGGTTGTTTTTCCTCTCCTTCCCCCATCTTCACCTGTAGGTGCCCTTCTCTCGGTCATTAGTAGGAGAGAGAGAGGGACTAGCCCTACAGGGGTCGATCAACAGAGGGAGGGGGCAAAGGACTGGAGGGGGTTGCGCAATCTCCGCCCCCTTCTCTGTCCCCTAGAGGGACCAATCGGGACTGCCACTCACACGTCTCTGCCCTCACTGTCCCTATATCGATTTAGTTGGTTCGTTCTTTTATATTTCCAATGATGTTGCCCCAGGAATGATGCTGATATGATGATTAGTAAGCGTTGCTTCACAAGAACGTCATCCACTTTCGATGTTCTATCCTATTGTCTTCCAGTTTCCATTATTCTCATTCTTCCTTATCATCGATCTTTGTTCTCTCTTCGGGTTATCACGTTCTCTCTTTGTTGCCCGAGGCCTCGCGATAAGGAGAGAGAGAGACGGCGTCAGAGATTGATTAATCCGTCTAGCGGGTACTGTATCTTGATCGCGGACTGATCCATGGTTGTTTGTCTCCTTCTCCTCTCTAGATGGATCTCGGGGGGTCGCCCCTCCCCCTCGGGTCGAAGCCTCTGGGTGATTGTGTCACTGAGGGAATGCCTGCCTCCTCTCCCTCTCATCGACCTCTCGGGGGGCTTAGGATGGACTCCCCCTCTCTCTCGCTCTGACCCCCGGGATAGTATCCAAGACTGAGCAGAGAGACTCAATCTATTACCTCATATATTCGCGAGTCCTCGACAACTTACGGCTCTCAGTTGTTTCTCCTTTATTTTCACGATTTAATAAATCTCGATTTTTAAAAAGTTATTTTTTTCTGAATTTACTATCAGAGTTGCATGCAAGGTAGAGATGGGATGGTTAGAAGTATGCGTGGAATTGGCTCAAGGTGATACACTTTTGTTTTTAAGATCTGTGATAGTTTAGGGGGAAACGGGCTATCGTTCGGTTTGATCCCTTCACATTTCGTTCTTCTTCACTCCTCGATTCAGAATTGGAATCGGATGGTTATCTCATTTGTTTCCTCTTTCTCTTTCTCAATGTTTTCCATAACTCGCATCTTCTGTTTTTATTATCTACTTTCTCCCCTTCGAAGTGTATAAGACAAACAATATATCTGCTCAATCACTATCTTCAATTTTCACGCATCCTTTTTGTATGGGTTGAATGAGTCAATCGGATGCGTGATCTACCCATAGAGAAGGAGGCTGAATTTCCCTCATCCATTCGGGGTGCCCATCCCCCCTTTCACCCCCCCCCCCCTTCTCTCTTCTTTTACTCGTTACTCTCTTTTTTGCTTTCCTTTCCACTGCCATCAGGCAATTCACAGTGCCCTCTCGCGCGATCTCTCGATTTCATCCACTCTCTCGCTTCCTCTCTAACCGACTCTCCACGATTCGTTCACTCTCTTCTCTCTGATCTCTCACGAGTGCGTGCACTCTCGCATGCCGTTTCTCCCTCTGCTCTCTCGAACTACCGTACTCTCTTTATCTCTCACGGCAGTTCCAATTCGAGGGATACCTACTGCCGTCCTCCTCTGTGATTGGCATGATGCTAGATGCATCCTCCGGATTTTCAAGAGGGTGAAAGATATGGAAGTACGGTAGATAGAGGTGACTTATCGAGTAATGAGTATCTTCTCCAGGGCCCTCGAAAGATGGGAATATATTTTGAGACGACGACTTGAATGCATTTTCACTCAGAGACGATGCTTATCTGATGAACTTTGATACGTGTTAGTCAGTCAGTGGAGAGGGGGTTACGGTAGTTTCCCCTCTCTATCTATGATGTATCTATGATTAGCACGAAGAGAGAGAGAGATAGACCGAACTTTCCCCTGCACAATTTGCCATGCCCTTCAGTGGTCTTCTGCGGTTTTTCTCGAGTGGCCGCCAGCTAATTTTTTTGTCTTTCGTCTCTTTTTCAATCCTTTCTTTTTTCTTAGTGATCGGGTAGCGGAGAAGGAAAGTCCTTCGACTCCCCTTGCAAGGTCCAATTCAACCTCCTCCCTTTAATGACAGAAGGCTCATAGGCTTGAAGGTTACTGTCACAGGGGGTTATGGTAGGATCCCGAAGGGGGGAGAAGGCATCCCTCCCAGTGTCATCTCCCCCCTCCGTTAGGTTGCATTAAGGGGGTAGAAAGAGAGTGGAAAGCGCGGGAAACCGTTCTCTTTTCCATGTGTCCTCCTCTCTTCTCTCCAATTGGCGCACTCTCTAGAGGGAATCAGTCGAAGGAAGTGAACCATCTGCATTATGGGGGACTGAGCACCTTTCGCAACTCTGTTTACTACTATTACTTTCTTCTCCCCTCGAATGCCCTTCGGAGGTGTACGGTAGGAGAGGAAACCGAAGGAAAGGAGCAGTGGGAGTTCGGGCAACCATTTCACCCCTCGTGCCCACTCAACCTCAATAGAAGGGAAGAGGAGAGCAAGTGATGTGATGAGACCTCCGAGAGTACGGTAGGCATCGAATGCCCTGAGGGGATCTAATGGGAGTCGAGAGAGAAGAGACGCCTGAGGCAGGACTCGATATAGGATTGATCCAGCGTCAGATCAATGGGAATTGGTCGGGCGAGGCCAGAGGAGACCATTTTACAGACTGGCAGCCCGATCTAGGAGAGAGAGTGGGGGAATGGAGAGAGAGGGAGAGGAGAGGAGTCAAAAACTGTGGACCCCTCTGGCAGCATCTGTGAGAGAGAAGGGAAGAGACGAGTCATCACAGTTACTAGCAGAAGAGAAGAGGAGTCTCCTCCCTCGAGGTCAGATGAATTGTGGCTAACCTTCTCTCTCCCCCTTCCTAAAGAGTAAAATAGTACGAGGTTGATTTGTCTCGATCAGTCTTACCAATTTAGATCCCAGTCTTTTTTTGTATCCTCGCGAAGTCCAATTCAGCATCACCCCCTCTTCGTTCTTTGACTACAATCTTTTTGCAAGGTATCCCTATATTTGGAACATATCCACTGCGGGTTCGACGAGATCCCCTTCGTCTTCTTCTTTGATCTCTTCCCCCTTCTTGAATCCCTCGTGCTTATCATTCCTCGGGTCACTCTTCCATCCTTCTTGTTATTATTCGTGAATGGCATCGTGTTGCCACGGTGTATTACCCCCTCCCTCACTCCTTTTTTGCCCCCAAACAACAAAGATTTGGGAATGTTTCTTCTTCCCGGTCACCCACCCTGTTGTATCGAGAGAGGGGAAGATTGACTGGGGGGGGGGATCCAGAGGGGAAGAGTACGGTAGCTGGAGGGAATTCGTCATTTCTGCCTTGATCCGATCACATCATTCCCATACTCGATAGACAGAGTAATTGTTATATCCCCCATCTCTCTCTCCGAGAATGCCAATCCCATCTCCCCTTCTCCCATCCCAAATGATACCTGTATCTCCATCGATGCCATTCCAATCTCTCCTCTACCTATCTAGACCGTCGTCCCTCCATCTCCCTTCTTCTCCTTCCTCCCTTCCTCCCTTCTCCTCTTCTCCCCCTCTTCTTCGATTCTTCCCCCGATTAACCCCTCGATTGTCGATCGGCACTCCATTTTTCGGCAGGCAGTCGAGTTCTCGAATTTTTACTTTGCCTCTCTTTCGTTCACTCTTTCCAATCCCCTCCCTCCCTCCTACTCGCAAGGTTCAATCACTACTCACCTCCTCCTCCTCCTCTTCCTCCCCCCTCCATCCCCCTGCCCATTCTCGAAAACTTGTATCGGCTTTTTAACCCCTCAGCGAGATCGAAAGTGCCCCCTCCCTTACTTCCATCGGTAACTTTCGTTCCCAATGTGTCTTCTCTCTTTTGAACAGATTTCGCCCTCCCCCCTCTCTCCATTTGGTCCAATACCTCTCACTCGCACTCTCATACTTTCACTCTAAAACATGCGCGAATTCATTCATTTCCACTGTTGCGACCCTCGTTACGCTGATCATTCTTTGTACGTCGTTTATATCCGAAGGGGGAATTGTGCATGCTGATCCCAGTCTCTTCCCTTCTCCTCTCGCTTCTTCTTGCTTGCCTTTCTCTTTCTCCTTCTCATCCACCCATTTTCCTTCCTCTCAAAGTTGTTATCAATACTGTTATCAAGTCGCTTCGAGGCTTTTCATGAGTAGGAAAGGATGCGAAGAGTAGAAGGAATCTCTCTATTCATCATTATCTCTCTTGGTCAGAGTGGATCGACTCGAGGGGGAGGAGTGAATGGCATCTCTCCTCTTCCTTCCCTGCCATCGGGGGTTAAGCACCTCTGCCCTTCTCTCTCCCCTTCACCCCGAAGGGACTTCTCTCCCTCTCTCTATTGTGCGACTCAGCAATCGTGATAAGGGGTTAGCCGCCTTCAGGCCATTGTCCTCTTTTGCCGCCTCATCGATTCACCCCCCCCCCCTTCCTTGATCTACCTTGGATACGGTAGGAGGAATACGGTAGTTGATCTACCATGGGCGAACTGGCTATCGTCCATCGAGTTAACTCGCACTACGCGATTGTCTCTCTGTGCTCCCTCCCTCCTCTTCTTTCCCTTCATTCTCAGATCACATGGGCATTGGAAGTTTCACAATTATCGCCAGTCCTTCTTCCTTCTTCGTAGTCTCATCATCATTTTCATTCTTGCGCGTAAATTTGAGAGATAACTCGAAAGAATGATAAATTTCTTGCAGAGAATGGCAGCGCGTTCGCTTCTCGACGCGATATCGGACAGTTTGATGGCGAAAGCAGAAGGAGGAGAGGGAGGAGGAGGAAGTCGAAGCCCCGCACCCAAGAAGAGACCCACCAGTCCTCCCGAGGTACGGTAGATGAGATACGGTAGTCAGTTATCGATTGGAGTGTGACAGATACAGTACACCTTCCATTCTCAGGGCGATACTCCGTGCAAGAAGCAGCAATTGGCTGCAGGTCTTCTGCCTGAGACAGCCGCGCCCATTTTCGATGTGAGTAAAGGGAATCGATAATTGAGAGAGTACGGTAGCGGATAGTTACGGTATCGATTAATCAATTGAATATTTTCTGCAGATCTCGATGTTCGGTGCTGCAGCTGCTGCAATGCACAAGCAAGAGTCGGCCAATCGGTCACATCATGAGTATACGGTAGACCCATCGGGTGAGTTGAATCGAGAACTGACTTTCAATCACTCTCTGATTGCATAGTAATGAAGCAACTTCAGAAACGGAATCGCGCGCCTCTTCTAAGAGTCCTCTAGAGGCAGTGCTCGACTCTCTCGGTCTCACCAAACCATTGGCCATCAATATCAACGGGGTACGGTAATCATTCGGTCGATATCACCTCTTCGATGCTCCTTCACCATCTCCCTCTGTTCAGCCTCCCTCATCTTCTTCTCATCCTCATCTCCTTCTTCCCTCTTCTTCGTCTGGTCCTTCGACTGCTCTGACGACGTCATCTTCGATGATGACCCACGACGATTCGCCTTCGGACAGCGAGAGTGACGATGCCATTCAAGGTCTGTCAAGGCATCATTATCGATGTGTTACGGTAGTCTAATCAATCAGATGAATTGGTTCACGCATTTTGTGGCTCGATATCGTAAAATGTATCTATTAGCGAATAAGATGAGATTACAGGAGGTGCAGCAGCGTCTTCCTCTGTCGCCCTTCCTTCTTCTTCCATCTCTTCCTCCACTGCAACCGCTGCAGATGACGTCATGCTGCCTGCAGGAGACTCCCTCTCTCCATTCCTCCAGAGTAAGGCATCCTTGCATCATCCCTATGAAATGGCCAACTGGATCAGATATCCGTCAACAAGTCATCTATCATAATTTTATCCTTCGTACATCAATCAATACCTCCTTCCTCTCAGGTGTTCTGGCTGGCACCGTGCGCGCCGCTGACTCGGACATATTCTGCACAGTGCCCGGCCGTCTCTCTCTCCTTTCCCAAGCCAGCAAATACTCGGTAAGTTACAGTAGATAACGGTGTCTTCGGATGGCTTTCGAGATGGGAAGAATGACCGTAGTGCATTGCAGGTTACGGTGGGAGAGATTCGTCGACGTCTCGGCAATCCCGAATCGCTCAATGCGAGTCTGCTAGGTGAGTGAAGATTATCGATTCGTTCCAGAGGTTACTGCGACACGATTCATTGGGTCAGATGATGGGACAGTCGTGCTCATTTGGATGCAATCAGATTGTTTCCAGGTGGAATTCTTCGTCGCGCCAAGTCGAAGAATGGAGGGAAGATGCTTCGAGACGCCATTCAGGTAATCGTTTTCTCACAAATTCTACCGAATTAATATCATAATTCTGATATGTTAACCCATTCAGGCGGTCGGCATGGAACTTCCCGTCGGTCGACGCAAGAGCATCAAGATCTCACTGCTGACGTCACTCGTTGAGGGTGAGCTAGCAGCTTCGCACGACCGCAACGCGTCGATTACCATATTCCTCTTTTACCGTAATCTTCTTCCAGGAGAGGCACACCAACTGGGGCGCGACTTCGCTTCCCTCTGCTCCACTGAATTCCCGGCCGTCGAGATGGCTGCAGCTTCAGTGAAGAAAGTGAAGCAGCAGAGGTGAGAAACCCATCGATTACCGTAGTCGAAGCAGTTCAACTGGGTCAGATTACGAGACGAATTCTCAATTTTTCGACCAATAAATACATATTTTCAGTGAGGAGGAAGCAGCGGTACGCAGACGGCTGGAGCAAATCGATGCGACCAAGTGAGTAATCGATATTGAGAGGAAATACAGTACTCGAGAGGCTGATTACGGTATTTATGGATAATGCGCAATTTCAGGGATATGGCACGTGAGTTCATCCAGTTCGCCAACGCGTTGAATGTGAAGAACGAGCAGCGATCGACTGCAGAGGTACTGTAGTTTACCATGATTTCCCGATCGATGACTGTCTTAGATTATTCAAAATATGATTATTCTTTCTATTCCAGATGACTCCTCTCGAGGACGGCATCCAGCACTTCGAGTTGGCGACCCATGGATTCGGAGTGCAAGCTGTGGTGGTTAGTGAATATCGACTTCCGTAGTCTTGGGAAGGACCGATGGGTAGTTAACTGGGACAACCTCCTGATTGCAGACTGGACTGCACACCTTCTGCCGTTTCCTGGAGCTGCAACGTGCTCATCTGAGCAGTGCAGCCCCTGCAGCAGAGGGGGCGGAGTCTGCAGCAGGCCCCTCTGCCTTCACTCAGGTGGCCAACTGCAGTGGTCGCACCGACGAGAGTGCTCCTCCCCCACAGCCACTACTAACGCTTTCCGCCCCTCTGCCACAGGTGAAGGAAGAGGAGGAAGAGGAGAGTAGAGGAGTGCCTCCTCCTTCCCTTCCCGCCCCCATTCCCCTTCGACCCAAGATGGAAATGCAATCGGAGCAGCAGCTGCCTCCCTTCCAACTCAATCATACCATGCAGGTTAGAGTGCCGTGCAGTGCAATAACCACTAGTCACTCTGTGTCTCTCCCCATGCACTCACTCATTCCCTCTTCCTCCCTCATTCTTCCTCTCTTCCAGGCTCTTCTCTCCAATCAATTCCTTCTCGCTCTTCTGCAGCAGCAACAGAGAACTTGAACGGTCGACTGCTGCGAACCGATGGAATCCGGTTGAAAGTCACGGGTATTTCCCCTCTCCCCATCCTATGGAACCCATTAACCTCTTGTTTGATCTACGCCTAACGTCTGCCTAACTTAGACTGTTGTACAGTACCCTTCCACTTTCCTTTGGCAGTTAATTTCGCGTTTTTACCTTGTCCTTGTATAGTCCGACGTCTAGTTTGGTTTCTACGTATATCCTTACAATACATTGTGCATAATACATGCATTCCGTAGCCCGAGTCGACCAAAACTGCCCCCATAATCTCCATTTTTGTGAGCTTTTCACTTTTCCTTACGATTTATTTAGAGATTCTTCTAGGGATCGAAAGAGTTGTAATAATTCGTTCTCTCAGGTAGATTACTTTCATCTCCTTTAGCATGTTCATTCCACAATCAAATACTTTCAAATCATCATAATCAGAATACTTATCCCCGTTATCTTTAGCTTACGAGATACCGTATTCCCCAGGGAAATTTATGTTGTTAACCTACCCTGAGATAAATCTGCATTTCTCTTAGTTCCAGATTACAGCAGATTGATCAACGATCGGCTCTTGAATGACAATTACAAATGATGGGCTCCGGTCATCATCAAGGAAGTTTGTTTTAAAAGTAGATTCGCGATTCATGATGACAGACGGAGTGAGAGAATGACAGAGAATAAACTATGACAAAGTCACGATGTATGTGCACGGAAATTTGGCTTTATTTCCGATTAATTACAAAGTAGGGGAGGAATGGAGACAGAGGAGTCTCATCTCAGAGTAGAAACTCTTCGCTATTGTCCCTTCAGAGTAGAGAAGATAACTGATCCCTGAAGAGAGTACTGTAGATTACTGTAGTCATAGAGGGTACTGTAGCCGATAGCTACCGTACTCCACCGTACCCTCTTGCCCTTCTCAACAGTCGTGATACGGTTATTCGTCTCGATCAGATATCTGAATAAAGTCACTCATCGATCGTCCAACCGAGTGCACCTACCGTACTCGTTCCTTTCCGAGTGCAATCTTCTCTACCATCGTTCCATCGGGCAGACGCTGCAGTTCTCCCGTCTTCACCGTCGACTTCTGCAATGGTGTAGTGTATCGAAGCGACGTTTAGTAATCGTCGTCTCCGATGGGTGCACCACCTTGGAATCTTTGACAAGAGCGGCGACACTTGCATCAGAAGTGGAAGTGGAGGCAATCCAGGACCGGGAAGTAGATGAAGAATCGGCAGATGCGAGTTGTTGAGGAGGACGGGCCTTGCTGTAGAGGAATACGGTAGGGTTACGGTAGTCGAGAGTTCCGTACCTCGAATACTTGGTTCCCCTCGGAAGAGTATACACGATCTTGCCATTGATATTCAGTCCACGAGACTCCAACTCAGCCAGAGTGATAGGACTGTAAGGGATATTGCAGGAACTGATACAGTATTCCTTGATTGTTGATTACAGTACCACCTACTACCAGACCCAATGGTAGTCTACCGTACCCCAACCCTGCATAGGGGTCAATGGTGCCATGACGGGTACGGTACGTTTCGGATTCGGCGACTGCGATAGGCATACTGTAGACAACCACACGAAATGAACGAAAGGAGAAGGAATGGGAGGAGAAGTGAGTGAAGAATGGAGGGGAGAGAAGGGATATTGTGATGATTGAATTAGCATCGATATTGGTTATTGATTGCTCGAATTAGTCAGAGTACGGTAGATGTGATGTCTCTTCTTCCCATGACCTACCGATCGTGCGATTTGACAGGATCAGAAACGGGTGTGCTGCAAAGATCAAAGATCAATCTACAGAGATCAAAGATCATTTACCCATCGGGATGAGTTCTAGCGAATGGAGTCTTAATGGATGATTTGTTAATGTAACCACGACGAAGGAGAGCAATATCATCGAGAAAACTCCTGAGAAAGATCAAAGATCAAAGATCAAGAATCATTATTACATATCGTTTCCATCCTCACGAAGAGATCTAACGGGCGATGCGGGATTGGACGTTCCCTGGATCACCGTCTGAATGATATCGTGGTGTGGTGAGTGCAATTCGAGTGGCGACGATTGGTAAACGTCGTCTCCGATATCACACCTCTTCTCCCTCAGTAACCAATTGAACACGAGGTCCCGATCGGTCTTCGATTTGATACAATTTCGAATTATGCAATCCTGGAGTGCGACGAGCGGGTTCATCACGGTAATTACAGTCTTTCATATAGATTGATGCCGATGCCATTACGGTAGATGAAAGGTACTGTAATCGATTGATTACGGTAGATGAAAGGTACTGTAATCGATTGATTACGGTAGGTGAAAGGTACTGTAATCGATTGATTACGGTAGGTGAAAGGTACTGTAATCGATCGATCGAGTTGGATCTCGGGATACGATACCTTTTAGACAAAACGAGTGGAGAGGACGGGAGAGAAGGGAGAGAGAACCGCCTTGCGAGAGAACGAAGAATAGAAATGAAGATAGAATGGAGGGAAAGAGATTCATTACAGTCAGAGGGCGATTAGCATAATTGAACTCGATACTGGATCGTATTCGCTCGAAAAAGCGGAACAAAATGCAAGATCGAATTCATCTCTTTCATAACAAGAACGTCGATTGTTCATGTGAAATTCGCACGTCAATTCCCTTGTATGCCCCCTCCCTCGCCCTCCCTTCCTCTCCCTCTCTCTGAATGATGTCCAAGACCTATTATTATCAATACCTTCCTCCCATTCGCACCCCCTTTCCCTTCTCTCTCTTCCCATCCTCATTAACGAATTCCCGGGTATCAACTTCATCGTTCACTTCAGTCCCTCGAGTGATATCGAGATGGCTTATCCATCGTTCTAATTCAATTCACGTGTCCATTCCCTCCTCTCCTCTCGACGTCACTTCAGATGCCGACCCGTGCGTCAACGTCGAAGGCTGCATCTGCAGCAAGGATGGTTCCTCCTGTTGGTCGTTCTCGACCACCCAAACCTCCGTCCAACTCAGGTTCCTCAATTCACGATTCGCTACACTTCATGGCGGTTTTTATACCCCCAACATTCTCATTCCTAAATCAAACTTCCTTCTTCTTCTTCTCTAGTCATCATTTTCATTGCCTACATGGGGATTAATCTGACCAGAGTGCCTTCTCTCCTCCTTCCCCCGCCCCCTTCAACTCCTACGCCAGATTATACAAGAACTACTGAGAATGAGGGGGGAGTCGAAGAATAGATTTGTTCCCTTCTCTCTCTATAGATGGAAGAGAGAATGAGCGACGATGAGAAGAGAGTGATATGAGAGAAAGGCTCTAATTGGAGTTACACCTCAATCTATCCATCACGTTTCCTCTGATTCCTCCTGTTTCGAGTGTTTGCATGGGTAAAATCGATCGTCTTTTCCAGAATTCCTCGATGAGAACAAGGGAATCGTACGAATGCGCACTCTGAAGACTTCGTGAGTCGTAGTCGCATTCTTTTCTCACCTTGAGAATCATTTCCTTCAAAATATAAAATTCTAAATGTAGTGTGATAATAAATGCCTAATTATCAGATTGATGCCTCGAAAGTGTGTGGGAATGAAGATGAAGACGGAGGGTCTGGAGGAAGAAGAAGAGGAGGGAAGGTAACGTGTTCTCTGTGGAAATATTCGAAGGGGGAGGCTCATTTCCTTCCGACAAAGGAGTCTTTTATTCAGTGGATATGAGAAAGAGAACGAGATTGGATGGCTAATAACAGAGATTGCTCCCTTCTTATTTCCATATTCCTCCTTTTCAAGGTTCCGCCATTCCTCAGATTCACCCGATTCCACACTGAATTCTACCATGTAAGAGTCCTTCTCCTTCTTTTCCCTGCCGTCGGTTCATAATAATAGGGTACAGAATATCTAGGTTCTATCGTAGAAAATGCAGTCTCGATTCTTCCCTCTGTTTCTCCTCCCTCTCTTCCTCATCCCATTGCAGAGGCGAATCGAACCAAATGGATTCCTCAGCTATCCAGTCGGATCCAGACTCCGCCCCCGATACCAAGAGATTGGACCTTTGGGGATTGGATGGATCCACTGCATTCATCGGTCTTTCGTTGATCAATCCCGAGATCGAAGAGGGGCCGGAGAATAGGGAGACATTCGTGTACTCATTCGAACTTCGTCTCAATCACGACTTGAGACAACTAATTGGGTGAGTTCGAGTGGCAATTATTTTGTTTTGAAAAATTAATTGTTCCGTGAGTCCATGCAATACATCTCCATTTCAGAGACGATGAATTCATTCCTCTTTCCTCCTCAATAGATCATCCCAAGTACGTTCATAATGCGTCTTTTATGTGCATTCACATGCACGTCATCTCACTGCGTGTTTCAAGCAAAACTTATTTCGAAACTACAAATTAATCCCCAGAATAACTCCTTATTCAGAGTTTTGGAAGGTGAAGACGACTCAAGTCAGTCCATGAATACAATGGAAGGGAGACGAAGAGTTCTTTCCCCAGAGGTATTCCTTCCCTTACTTCTCACAGCGATAGATTCGTTTCCTGTCTACTTGTTAGTATCAGGGAGATAAACCTCTCCTTTTCATCGTTTTTGCATTTCGTGGAGACGAAATTCCATAGAAACCGGTGATTTTCGTGTCAGACTCCTTCTTGTCGTAGATATCTGAGATAGAAGAGTGAAAAAGGCGATGAATTGAGGAAGAGATATTAGAGTAGTCGATAGTCTGAGTTTTGATTGTGACTTCTTGCAGTGCTTCGATCTTCAATCAATGCCTACGATGGAGCTCCTCATCAGGTCTGATTTTTCTTCATTATGATGGCAATAAGGTTATGCGTATAATAAATTATGAAAGGATGGGATCAAAACGCACTGTGCAGTTGAATTGAAAGTACAGACTTCGTTTCAGGCCTTCGATGGTTCTCTCTCCCTTCCACATTCTTCCTCCTCCCGTACATCACTTCCCCTCTCACATTCCAGTTGCACCAACTTACTGTTTCGTCCCTGCAACGTTCGTTCTTCTCCTCTCCCTCCACTCTCAACGATCGCCCTCCTTGCAGACCAGTCTACACGGTCCATCCCCACTCCATCTTCGTCCCCATTCCCTCTCCCTTCCTCGTCCTTCCTTCCCCTCCTCCTGGATACATCCTCTCCCTCTGCCATTGCACCCTCCTTCAGCCCCTCTACATTCCGATGTCTTTCGCAACGATGACGTCGTCTAGTGTGGAGATGGGATGGGGGAAGGAAGACAGCGAGGTCGGTCGTATCTCTAGTGCCAATTAGTGAGAGATCATTCAGACGTGCTCTGTCGACTCTGGAGTTGAGTCGGGGAATGGAGATGTATCGATTGAGAGAAATGAAGAAGGAAGAGATGAATCTATCGAAGGAGAAGATAACACTCTCAGAGAGATTCCAGAAGGAGAGAATGGGATTGAATTCAGTTCGAGTGAAGTGAAGAAGGAGATGGAGAAGGCACAGGAGGTAAAGAGATAAGAACATATTGAATCGCCTATGAATGATGGTTCTCTCTACGGAATAATGTCCACCTTGCAGTCTCTTCAGTCATGGGAGCAGGCTGGTGCTGGAATCCTTCCTCTCGTCATCACAACGGAAGAGAGATCGAGAGAGGAGATGGAGAGGGAATTGATGGAGTTGCATAGAGTAGGAGATGGTCTGAGACGAGAGAAGTATCATTCATTCAGACGGATTCCTCGTGCACTATCGAGACTGCAGCTGAGATCGAACCATACGCTGATTTATTCCCTCTCTTCACTCAATCAACTCACGTCGAGATTAGGATCGACACTTTTCTGCCTCGTGAGGTTAGTAAACCCGCCTCGAATCCATCCTGATCAGTTGATATCAGATGCAGACAAGTTGTATGGATGCTCACGATAGACCAGCGTGGGTCACGGAAGTGGAGAGAATCGAGTGATCCACGCACTTATTTGTTTAAACGAAACCGATTTTCAACACAAAATAGAGCAGAATCATTTATTTATGCTAAGGGAATGTGCAATCCAAAAAAATATGTACTTATGCCTCTAATTATTTGTTGTCTTCTCAAAAAATTCGATCTCGCCCCGCATTTTATTTGTTCTAAAATTATATTTTGCATTCATAAATCAATATCGATAAATACTCCTAAGGAATAAAAAAAAAATGGAAACTGTAGAACGAGTGAAATGATCTTGAGAGTGTGACGTAGAATATCCCAGAATCAATTGATGAGCTGGATAACCTTGGGAAGAAATGGATACTATTAAATCTTTGGTCTTCAATATTTTCAGGTAATCAAATAGATAAGTGCTGTAAGAAGGGAATTGGAATGAAGGTGATGGAACGGTTTGGAACTCGCGTTTAGGAACCCTGTTTTTGGGTTCCTAGATGACACTGTTCGAAAACTTCAAAGCAGGTAAAAATGACAGCCTGCTACAACTAACTAAGTGTCTGATGGGATGCTATAGAACCATCGCTCAGGTACTGTGAAACAGTGATTTTTAGGAACCCAAAAATAGGGTTCCTAAACGCGAGTTCCAAACCGTGCCATCACCGGAATGAATGAACACTCGGATTGGGATGATGAATCTTCTAATCGTCATACATCGAATACGAGTAAAAAGTGTTCAGCAAGATCGGAGGATCGAGACAAACATGTCTCTCAGGTTGATCTCTCGATTGATCTTTGATCTCTTCAGAATGTGCAAGGCAGAGGCATCTCAAGAGATCTTCCCTCAGAAGACATCTTATCTCGCCCTGCCCTTCCCTCTTCCCTTTCCTCATGAGACTGGTGTGGCTGGTGGTGCGCAGGGTGCACACTAACCCTCCGCCCTTTCAGATACGGCTCTCTGGTGGCGCACTCTCGTCAAAATCTGGCTCGTCGTGATGGCGCTGAACCGTGGTATTATCTGCTTGTCGAAGTGACCAAGGGATGCCTTCCATAGAGACTCGTCACTGGTGATGATTACGGTAGTGGTGTGGTGTGTGGTGCGACGAGTGCAGTTAAATGTCAGATCACACGGCCGCGCATTCGTAATCTTTTCAGTATCATGTTCTGTGCTTGAATGAATACAAACGGAAAAAAGACCATTTCTTTACTCAGATTAATCAAGTAATTATTTTTTCCTGAGTATTTCGTAGCTCAGCTCATATTATGATTGTAGTAGTCGTGGTGGGTGGGGAGGAGAGTCGGGAGGGGAAGTGAGGTCCTCCTTCTCATCCGCCCACATTGTCAATATAGTAAGTCCCTGTGATTGCATCATCACTATCCCATCCATCTCATCTCTCTCCTCACCTCTCTGCACTCCTCAGGTCGTATCATCTTCGCTCTCTGAGCAATCGTCGAGAAGACAGTGGGAGACCACGGTTTGAGAGGAATGAAGCGACCAGAACCAGTCACTGTCTTCAATTGACCATTCTCCCATACGATCTGAGAGAAGGGATCGATTGATGCATCACAGTCCCTTCTCACTTTTCATCTGGAAATGGTCACATCAGCCACTCCGTGCACTTCCATTCCTTCGAAGATGTTGAAGACCGCCTACGATCGATAATCTTTCGTCATTGAAATAAAGTCAGTCCTCGATCCCATCTCCCTACCGTACCGCGTGGTGATGAGTGTCCTTAGAGATGATCCTGGCCTCCTCTGGATTCCACACGACGACGTCGGCATCCGATCCCACCGTGATTCTTCCCTGAATGGAATACGGTAGGGATCGATCTGGACAACCGTATCCTCACCTTTCTGGGGTAGCAATTGAAGATCTTAGCAGCGACAGAGGAAGTAATGGCGACGAATCTCATGGGATCGATCTTTCCCGAATGAACTCCCTGTGATTGCATCATCACTATCTCATCCATCTCATCTCTCTCCTCACCTTCTCCCACACGACACTCATTCTATCCTCCACTCCATTAACTCCATTCGGAATCTTCGTGAAATCGTCTTTTCCCGCTAGTTTTTTTACAATTGAAGGTGCAGTTGTCAGTCGCCGTCAGATGCAATTCGCCCCTGCAATCACATATGAGGCCGTCCGCCTTAGGTTCAACAAGTGGCTGGAACAGGTAAAAAATTGAGATGTCTGAAAAATTGGCCCTAGGGGTTATTTTTGACCCTCTACACGCTGGTGAGGTCGATTTCGCAATATGTCCCCTCCGCGCTCCGGGAGGGGCACCCCCCATTTTGGCCAAAAATGCGTTTTTCGATGTTTTTTCGTTGGGGAGTGGTCAAAATGGCCCAAAATTTCACATCCGATATCAGAATTTCGAGCTCTTTCAAATGGTGATGTTGTCCTATGATGAAAAAAAAATTATTAAAGGAGAAAAATCGAATTTTGACCCGAAAAAGTGTGTGTGAAAACCTTTTGCTAGTTGAAAGAGCAAGTCTCCCTGATCATTTTGAGCTATTGGGTGAAAATTTTTGTCGTGGTCTAAGTAATTTTTTATCGATTTTAGTGAATCGTCGAAAAATAAAAATTTCTGAATACCCTCATATTGGTGCTCATTTTGTAGAGCTCGTCGAACTGATTATTTTCTATGAAGAACATTTCCCCTGAAAACGTCTCTATCAAAAGTTATGATTGGTCAAAATCGCTAATTTCTCTAAATGGCCAAAAACCTGTTTTTAGAGACCTGTAACTTTTGATGGAGACGTTTTCAGGAGAAATGTTCTTCATAAGAAATGATCAGTTCGACGAGTTCTTCAAAATGAGCACCAACATGAGGGTATTCAGAAATTTTTATTTTTCGACGATTCACTAAAATCGATAAAACCACGACAAAAATTTTCACCCAATAGCTCAAAATGATCAGGGAGACTTGCTCTTTCAACTAGCAAAAGGTTTTCACACACACTTTTTCGGGTCAAAATTCGATTTTTCTCCTTTAATAATTTTTTTTTCATCATATGACAACATCACCATTTGAAAGAGCTCGAAATTCTGATATGGAATGTGAAATTTTGGGCCATTTTGACCACTCCCCAACGAAAAAACATCGAAAAACGCATTTTTGGCCAAAATGAGGGGTGCCCCTCCCGGAGCGCGGAGGGGACATATTGCGAAATCGACCTCACCAGCGTGTAGAGGGTCAAAAATAACCTCTAGGGCCAACTTTTCAGACATCTCGATTTTTTACTTGTTCCAAATATAAATAATCCGTTGAACCTTGTTGACCCTTACGCAAACGGCCTCATATGATATTATTGACTATCTCTCTAGCAGGAGAAACACTTTGGCACCAGCCATTAGTGCCAGCTTCCAGAGCACCCATCCCATGGCCGTGTGGCGCAATGGATAACGCGTCTGCCTACGGAGCAGAAGATTGTAGGTTCGATCCCTACCATGGTCGCAACATTTTGCCAATCTCACCTTTGGATCCGCCCACTCTCGCCACTGCTTGTACGCCTTGAGTGGGGTAGAATCCTTCGTGGGGATCACGAAATCGATGATCTACAATGATATATCAATTAATCTTTTCCCTTACAGTACTCCTTACCATGGTGGTTCCTCCAGCGACCGCAGCTTGTGTTCCCTTCTCGAAATCGTCGACTGCGATCTACAATCACTTATCGATTGACTCCTACCGTACTCCCTCTCTACCGTACTTCTCCCATGAATGGCAACTGCATGTGTGTGTGGGGATCGATACCTCCAGGCATCACCAATTTCCCAGTCGCATCAACGATCTGAGCGCCAGTCCCACCGCCCTGAGAATACCGTATTAATGGATACTGTAGTCATTCTTCGATCGATATCTACAGTAAACTCTCACTTGATGAGTCCATTCTCAATGAGGACGTCTGCTTTGAGCATCTCATCATCGTTGACGACAGTTCCTCCTCGAATGAGAAGAGGAGAGGATGAGGACGACATCTTAGAGACGAGATTACGGTAGGAGAGATACGGTACGAATCATACAGTGGACGCGAGATCAGTCAATGAAGTTGATTTCTTAGATCGAGAAGACTTGAGGAGATAGGGTGGACCATCTTGGATTGATTTAGAGGGAGGATCAAAGAATAACAAAATATCTGAATGGAATCATGGTTACGGGTACGGTATCCAATGGGTACTGTACCTTGATGAAAAAAGTAGTGTTGAGGGGGTATCAAAGTTGCAATCGTCGATATGATTACACTCTCCTTCGATACCTTCGGATCTGATCGATTGAAATATGGACATACGATCAAAGATCAATAAAAGGAGAGAAGAGGAGAAGGGGGAGTGAGGACCGCATCGAAGAGAGAGAATAGATGGAAATGAAGAGGGAGAGGGGAGAGAATGAGAGGAGGGGAGAAGGAGGGGAATGGATTGTAAACTGACCTCTCTTTCCGTTTTTCCGATTGGCCCCAATGGAGGAGATGGAAGAGGAGCCGCTTCCTGATATCAGTCCAAATTAGAGATGAAAATCATCAGCAATTACCCAAGTGACGGAAATTTGGGTCTCCATGGGAGAGCGGGTAGTATCGACCCCTTCGTACATTATCTTTGATATGTGATACTTGTTGAGCATGAAGGTCGCCTTCCAGATATCTCCGCACCATATGATCATCTGAATAAGATATCTCCTCTACTGTTCCATTTGATTGAACTGATCGAATTCACTCTTCCATGCTCCTATTAAAAATGAAAGGCTCACATTGATTAAGTTGTATCTCACATCGTCCAGATCAGGGTTCGCGATTAATGGAGTGCCGATGGAACAGGGGAATATCAAGGACACTCGATCATTGCAGAGTAGGGGCATCGCCACTCTCATCTCATCTCCATCCCTCCAGCCTTCCTTCTCCAGGATCTCCCTTTCTTCGA
Organism: Pristionchus maxplancki; assembly: GCA_900490775.1. Taxonomy (NCBI): domain Eukaryota; kingdom Metazoa; phylum Nematoda; class Chromadorea; order Rhabditida; family Neodiplogasteridae; genus Pristionchus; species Pristionchus maxplancki. The sequence continues at coordinate 665,107 of LS531849.1, forward strand.
TCAATTCCTTCTTTACGTCTAAATCGATTTCATTTATGAATTTCCATCTATATCACTAACCCTTTTCGACTATTTCCTCGACATAGTCGCGGCAACACCAAGGAAGGAGTATCGAACGTACATTCCGTTTCTCAACTTCTTTTATAACATCGGTAAGTTTAATCTTTCCGATGCACTCTTCCATCTGAAATTCTGAATGTTGAAATAAGGAGGAGCGAAATAATAGATACCTCACATGCCGCACCAAACATATCTTGCTCCCCGTTGCTCACTCTGCCGTGATAATGAAGAAAAATCATCAGAATTTTTTTCGGGTCAACCACGAGATTCCTTATGCAATCAAGCACCTGAGAATCGAATTTCAATCCTATTTGGAATGGATATTCGCAAAGATTGAAACAGGGTGGTTTTCTTCAGTGTTGAGAACCTAATGCCCTTTCATAATCGCGAAAAGCTGATGGATCACTCTCTTCATTTTACGCAGTCTCTCAACCGGTTGACGGGCGAGTGAGTGCGTCGAATGAAGAGAGTGACCCATCAGCTTTTGTCGACTAAGAATCCCACTGACTGTGTGCTCGCACTTGGCCGTGAACGACCTCTGGTGAAAGTAGGCCGAATCGCAATCCTAGGAGATAGATATTTATACAATTCATTCAACAAAAAGAAGAATTATGTGAAACTTACGATTGAATGATCTAGTCCCGTTAGATCAACAATGTCGAGGACCTCTCGAGGAACGACACCCCTTTGGTACTCGATCCAACGTCGCCCATGCCTTCTATCGCCGACACTTCCACTCCCTCTCACCAATCTGAAGCAATAGAATGAAATGTGTAATTGAGATGGATCATACGATTCGCCCGCGATAACTCTCTTCACTCGATTCTCAATCAGAGGTAGATCAAGATCGAGCGCGAATCGTTTAATGATGACCTGCAAGAAGAAGAGATCATTTCCACCTAGACAATAACGAATTCAAAGAATCCCATCTGTCTGCTACAACAATTTACACTCTCAAACTGAACTATGAGCAGAATGGAACAAAACTTACAAGCCAAACTATCCTGAGCCAAAGTTCCTTCCCGTCACTAAAGTCGATCGATATATTCTCACAGTATGGTTTCTGCTTGAGAATCAGGGCGACTCCCCATGCCTGATCTCGCGTGAGGAGTTTAACTGAATTTGTCCCTGAAATGGAAAGTAATTGGCGATTATTTGAACGCACAACGAGTACCTGTCTTCCTTTCTATCTTCCACATGATTTCCGTGTCTCCCAATTTGCCATCCTCAACCTTCTTCTGAATTTCTTTGGGCAGATTCGCAACCATCGCATTCCATAACTGCAATTTATTGCATTAGACATCGCGTTTCTCATCAAGATGTTGATGATATGTACTCCGAATCACGAATTTGAAGAAATGGTCAGTCAAATAGGGAAAATTTGTCTCTGACCATGTGACTTTTGTGCACAATTTATTCGCTAAGGACTCACTCATTTTCAAATTTGTAATCTTACCTCATTCTGCGCAGAAACACGACCAAGTTCGTTGGTGGCCGCTCCCTTCCTTCCAATGATTACCATTCTATTGGGACCAGCCGGCCTTCCTCGTCCACGCGTGGCCATCGCTACTCAAATACAAACAATACATTTACACTTTTTTGCATCCATTTTTTTGGAATTCCATCAATTGCGAATTCACTGACAAAGAGAGAGAGATGCTCAATTGCAGCTCAGAGATCTACGATCAACTAGTAGATAAAACAATTGTGGATGAATCAGAAGTGCGCATGATCTTTGATCTCTATGAGTTTGAGAAAACAGTCACAAGGGAACCGCAAAAGTTGGCAGTCGTCCCTTAGGGAAGGCCGAATCAACTCTAAAATGATCGAACAATTGTTTCCTAAGTGGTGAAAATCGATTTTGAAAATTTGACAAAAAACTGTGAGAAAATCCTCCGCGCGATGCCCAGGCTAGTATTCGAAGTGCAGAGATAAACAAACACGTCTCCTGTGGCGCAGTCGGTAAGGTGCAAGACTTCCTTTTTGAAGGTTGCTGGTTCGAATCATTTTCCCGATTAATCTTTTGCATCATTTTCCCCAATTGTCCCTGCCAATGAGCATGTCTAAATTTCCCAGATATTCAAAATTCTAATAATAAACATTTTTTTCTCAATTGTCGGTAGGTTATCATGGACTTCATCTTATTGTGGAACTATTATCGATAAGAGATCCCATTGAAGTTGAATGATGAAGTCATTGCAAACCTTTTTCGAGTGATATTAGTGAAGGGTGAGATGGGTGAGTGAGTGCCGAGTTGTTAGTAGCGAGCGATGAATTCCTGAAATCTCGCCATTTCAGTTCATTTTTGTCAATAAAACTATTCAGTGAAGAAAAGGGAACGAACCGATTAGTGATTAGTACGTTGGGTTATGTTTTCGAGTACGTTGGGTTATGTTTTCGAGTACGTTGGGTTATGTTTTCGAGTACGTGAGAAGCTAGACGAGTAGACTATGTCAGAAGAAACCGCTACTAGTGAAAAAAGAAAGAGGAATGATCAGAAATGATCGATTAAATCTATGGCAAAAAAGGTAATTATTCAAATGTTATGTGAGTACATAAAATAGAATGAGAAGTGCTTACTTGCTTAATTCTTCCCCCGCACAATCTTTCCTTCTTCCATCTGTACCTCCTTCCATACCATTGGAGATACGATGATATATCTTCATCGTCTTCTCCCTTCTCCTTCACTCACTTGAGTACATTCATGGGAGTAGCGTATTCACTGACATTGATTGAATCTCCGAATCGAAATGCAGCTGCATAGAGGAAATAGAACGAGAAACCGTACGAAAGATCCTGAAGAAACCGATTGAGGAATGATCACTTTCCTTCTCAATACCTGCATCAAAGCTTTTCTAGTAGCAGTCATGAGAGGTCCATCGAGAAGGGAATTGAATCTGAAGAAGAGGAGACTATGGGAAGAGATCAAAGATCAGTCTCACCTCAGGACAACATTCGGTTCGAGAGTGAGAGCATGCACAGTTCTAACGTTCTCCATTGCTTGAGTAGCAATCAGAAGAGATCAAAGATCATCAATGATCATCAAGATTGGACGATCACCTTCTCGTTTCTCTCCTCCTCCTTCAATCCAGTCTTCCTTCTCTATTCAATTCACTTCTTCCTTCTCATCCCTTTTCAACACGAGATTCTCCTTCTCCAGTCGTCCTCTCACTCCCCACCGTCTGTCTCATGTCTGGGCATCATTTCGGCAGAGTGAGTGGCAGACCCATTAATCTCTTCGGATCGACTGTCAGCAAAGATTCCCCGAGTGCTTGAAATTTTTCTCTTATCTGATGGCATTCACACGTTTCCTTTCGCTCTCCAGAGAATTACCATGCATACTATGCCACTCGACGAGAAGCATCAATCGGACATCTGTATTTAGAATGAAGGAATAGAGAGAGATTGCAACCTGGATTCGAATAAAACATAAAGATGATGACATTCTTTGAATAAATCAAAAACGGGAGGCTCTGAAAAAAAAACAGAATGAATAAGTGTTCTTCTTTTCTGCCATTGAAAAGGCAAAAAAGGTGACCTCGAGTGGACTGAACAACGAGAAACGGAGTGGAATTGAATGGATATTCCAAGAACAATTCTCGATCGTCGCCCATCCTCTGTATTTCGGGGTAGATCAAAGTGTCTAAAAGTGTTCTCGATAAGGAATCTGCTCTACTTTCCTTCTTCCAAGGTCTTCTTTCCACTGAACTTTACTTGTTGATTCTTATCTCCGTTCCTTCTCTTTCCTTCAGTTGACACTTCTTCCATTGCTTCCTCTCTATCTTCTCTATCTTTCATTCCCATTTTCCCTTCAAATTTACTTTTCCTATTCGATGAGTCTTTGTTATTCCATGGAGGAATGGAACCTTCTGGATTGATTATCTCTCACCTCTCTATTCCATTACTATTCACATCTCTTACTATCTATGTGAATACCCTCATTGAGTGTCATTCCTAATTATCTTCACTATTCGATTTCTCTATCTCGATGCTCACTCATCTCTCATTACCGGTAATTCGCCTCCAAGGGGAAATTATTATCAAGTCCACGATGTGGATAATTATCCCTAGTCTTCTCTAGCTATCTCTGAAAGAATGGAGTAGAAGAGAGAACAACTCTGACATTCAAACTGTCATCGGAATCACCCCATCTCGAATCAAGTCATAGATGGACTATCAGGAATGGTTCCTCTCCCTTCTTATCTCTTTCTCTCTCCCCCTCCCTACCTCCCTCCTTTCCTCTTCCAATGGTTTTGTGTCGTTCCCGTCAATCCAATTATATTCCTCTCATTCAATCCTATTCATTTGTGGTCAGCTACCGTTTTTCTGAGCCTCTCTCGGTTCCTCCCAATCTGACTCATCTGTGCATAGCACATAGGGCTTGAATATTTATCTGAATCGCAACTTCAGAATCAGAACGATCAAGCTTTCTCATTCTTTCTCGTCTTCTTCTCAATGTCCATATGCTTTTCTATTGTACTCTTCCAATCCGTTCTCCTTCACCATTTCATCGACGATTCCAATGAGGAAAGAATTGAATTCCAGTCTGATTCCATCTCCATCGTGATCCAGATTGCACGCTAGCAGTCGAATATCGTGCACCTCAATCCATCATTTTCCTAAAATCCGGCTCTCCATTTCCGGCTCTCCATTGGATCCGGCTTCAGCTCTCAATTTCACCCATCCTCTATCTATTTTCAATACATAATTCGCATGCAGTACTGTAAAATGTCTCTTCCTTCTAAACGGAGCTTGTTTCCCTCTGGACAATGATAGTCTCCATTCCATCCACCTCTTCCCTATCTCTCTTCATCTTCTCGGTTGACTGAACTTCCCTTCAGATCATTCTCTCGATCACGCAGACGAATCTCTCCCTTTCATCCACTCTCTCGTCCATTTCCATCGATCAAAAGCTGATGATCGTCTGCCAATCGTACAAATCTCATCCATTCTTCCCTCCTACCAGTTACCAATCGTTTCACTCTTTTCAACTGGTCACTACATAATTCATTCCATCTTCTCTTCCCCTTACCTTCTGTGGTAGAGTAAACTCGGCGATAGCTCCATCATTGGTCCTTCTCTCTCCTGAATTACTCTTCTCTCTCTCTTCTTCCTTCCATTCCTTCTCCATCTCTCCTCACCTTGCTCCATCAGTACCATTAACACTTGATGCTTCTGTAGTTCGGGCTTAATCACGAATTCCTCGTACCTGAAGAGGATTCTAACCATTCCACACTCTATCTGACTGACGAGAGAGCATGCGGAATGAAGAGACCATTCCTCGAGTACTGTAATGACCTATACCCCCATTCAATCAGTGAGACCACTAAGCAAACGAAACCCATTGGAGGGCGATCCCCGTTAACCTTTGCATGGCCAATTCTCTTCTTTCTACGGGAACTTCCGCTCGTTAGCAGCTACGTAATCACAGTCGTTTTAGTGATGAGAGAAGAGAGTTCAAGAATGGAAGAGAGGGAGGAACAATTGGAATGGTAATGGGTACTTGAAAGGGGCGATGAAAGGAGGGAAGGGATCGTTAGCAGAGAAGAAGGGGAGGTCTACCATTAATCAGTCTCATCCTACTCTTCACTTCGCTTCCTCTTCATTTCTCTCACGAAGACTGAGTAAATGATACACCCCATTCTTCATCTCATATCCATACTCGATCGATGTTCCTCCCATCCAATCTACTGCAAATGACATTCTCTTGTCACTTGTGGTCACTCTGTCCATTTTTTCCTCCCTCAATTTCTCACTCTGTCCATTCCTCTTTCCCTCCTTTCCTATTCATAGATAACCCCCATCAATTCATCAGTCTCTCTTTGTAGCCTTCTCTCCTTTCTCGAACCTCTCTGGTATGTCCCCAACGTTTTCTTGCACTCAATTGAAAGTTTCATTCGAAAGTTGTGTTCGATTCTGAAGTGGAATCACGATGATCAGATAAGATCAGATAGCCATATTCTGACCACCAAGTTCCTCCCCCATCCCTTCAATCCATCATCACTTCTTCCATTCTCTTCCCCACTTGTCGTCCTCTTCCTTTCCTCTTCTCATTACATTCCTTCTCTCATAAATTGATCGAGAGTCCTCTGAGATCGCAGTGAATTAAGAGAGAGGGGGAGGAGATTGGAAGACGTAATTCACTCCTCTCGTGTGTCAACAGATTCCGGTGGTAAATTCAGCTCTAATTTATGTGTTCGCCCTATCGGACTACCGTAATCTGCAGTCCATCAATCATCGTATCTCTCGGTAGTCAATCAACCCTCAGATCATCTTTCTCCTTTCCCGCATTCTTCCTCCTTCCACCCACTTCCCTCGCTCTCTCTCTTCTAATCAGATAGGTCATTTCTTCAAAGAGGCCGCCAATGATAAGAGATAGAACACCTCAAGTTTATCAACATGTCAAATACCACTGGAACAGAGACACTAATCCACCGTGCGGGAACCATTCATTCGTCTTCCTTTTCTATACTCGATGCAAAATGGCCTGCTTCATTCGTAATTCTGTCCATACAAGAATAGCTTCGAATTGAATCGTCAGCTTCGTCGATAGATCAAAAAGACGAAGTGGGAGGAGTGCGGGAAACCCTTTGTTCCTCTCATGCTCAACTACCGTTCAGCCTTCCTTTGTCGGCTAATTTCCCTCTCCTTTCTCTGTCTCATTCCTCCATTCATTTCTGCCTTTGACACATCCCTTCCCTCCTTTCCTCCTTCCATTCAGATTGAACTAACTACTAGCACTGTATCCAGCTATAGTTGCATGTGTCTGGTACATTTTCATGGTTTCCCTCTCTCTCTCTCGGAATAAGCTGTCATTTCATCCTTCTTCTCTATCGCGTGAGATCACTCTCTTTCGGTCACTTCTGCCCCTTTTTTAGTCCGTCATTCCATCATATTTCTAGATGTGGCAGTATATCAGAGTGGATCATTCTTGTTGCTTCTTCCCTCCTCTTTTCCTTCTCATTACCCTCCTCTTCCTCTTCTAATCTCACCATTATTCCCCATCTCTCGCCTCATTTCACTCCAATCGCTGCATCTCACATAACTGTAAACGGAAGCTCCTTGTCTCCCCTCTCCTCCCCCCCTCCCTCTCTCTCCAAGGGTCGTCAGGATTTGTCTGTCTGTTGTGGGTATTAGTTGAATGGACGCCACATTACAGCTGCTCTCTCACTGATCAGAGAAGACGAGAGAGCAGGGGAAAGAGAGAGAGCACAGCGTGCACTCTCTTCTCGAGACAAAACGAATGAAAAGGGCGCCGATTTATGATAGGGATACACTGTGATAGATGATGAGTGGAGGGAGGGAGAGGGGAAGGATGGTGTAAGGATGCCGAAGATATAATCGGAGAGGTGATGAACACCCACACTTCATGCACTTCTCCCTCTTCAATAGTCGGACTAACCACATGAGAAGGTCTTCTCCCGTGTGTCTATTGGGATCAGCGACGAGAATGACTCCTTCCACTCCGAATCTCATCGAATCCCAACAGTCACGGTACTTGTCGGAGGAGGCGCAGTCCCACACCTCAACCATACTTTGACGTCTTCCCTTCAACAAATATTGATCTAACTACTCCTGAACATCACTCGAAATTGAATGCTCACCTCTATATCCATGAGCAATTTTTGCCCATCGAACTCCACATCATTCGAATCGAATTCGATTATTCTCACTCCTGAAATGGCATCATCGCCATCCAATCTTTTCGTTTTTAATTCATGATTCTACGAATTGAGTGCATCGTAATTCCTCATTTCCCCTTCTGTTCCCACTCTCGATTCTGTCATTCTTCCTTCCATCAACGAGTAATCCCACTGTGGGAAACAGCATGCCCCCTTTATTCCTCCCTCTCTGCCCTCTCTCAAATCCCTTTGATCTCTCTCTACTCTGATTCGAGAGAAGAGGGCGCAGTCTTTCCGGTAGTTTCACTCCTCTTCCCTCCTCACTCTACTATTAGTGTTCATTAGACTAGTAAGGGGGGGGGTTGTCTCCAATGCACTTCCTCAGAGAGGAGAGAGAGAGGAGGAGGAAGGAGGGTCAAGCTCTGATTTGAATCCATCCTCTGATTCCATCCTCAACTCGCTCAAGTATGTCATTTATCTCAAAACGCACTTTCAGTTGTGTTTCATGCATAATATCGGAATTCGCTTCTTCTTCTACCTTTTTAATCACTGTTTGCTGAATTCTTAATATTCATCCAATCAACTCCTAATAATATTCTTATCGCCCTCAATCATCTCTTCATTCTCCTCTGATTCTTCTCCTTCCTCACCTTTGGTCGGTCGATAATCCGGACTCATTTCCATGTAATCTCCGAGGAAGTTCGAAAGAGAAGTCTTTCCTGCCTGAAATGAGTGAATCCATGGATAGATGGTATCACAGTCCCCTCCTCTCCCTCCTCCTCCTCCTCTCTTCCCTTCTCAGTCTCAATCCAAGTGCCAGCTGGTAGCTGTTATGCTCTCATCTCCACTCCATTCATCCTCTTCCCCATTATAATTCCCGGAGACGAGAGAATTCTCAATCCCCCAATGTTCTCCATTAGATAGTAGCATTGTCTCTTCCCTTCCCATCTCTTTCCTCACTCATTTCACACCCTTCGAGAGAGAAGACGCTCCTCTTACCATCGTTGTCCTCTCAATGGAGTCTATTGGTTCCCCTCCTCCTCTTCCATCCTCTTCCTTAACCTTGCCCATGCCACATCAATCCTTCACAATATTCCAACTCGGATCGAGAGGTGAATAAATTATCTCTCAGGGTCTGTCTCCCCCTCTCTTCTCTTCTCTCGGATACTTTATTACTCTTCCTCTGATCATTCTTTCTCATCTCTTCATTCATTCATGCTGGGAATCCCCCGGGTGTCCTCTTGTGGTCATTTCCCCTCTTAGAACGGAATAAATTACCCTTGAAGGTGATCACTCTTCAATCAGTTTCTCTCCTTCCTTTCCTTCTCATCTTCGAATTCAATGGCTAAAAGTGTTCCGCTCCATCTCTCTTTTCACTCATTTTTTGTGTATCCTCGCAGCCGTTTTGTCTCTCTTCTCTCAGCAATCAAAAGTAACGCGCGGAAACGTTTTGATGGCCATTCGAGTCCTTCCTCCCTTTCACTGATCATCCATTTCTATTCCCTTTCAACTCTCTTCCTTCTTGCACCTCTCACTATGTCTAATTGTGTTACTCTACTAAGGGAAGGGCAGAGCTGAGAAGGGAATGGCAACAAACGAAGCACTCTCTGCGCCTTTTCGACCCGCATTATTACTTGTGCTCGAGTAGGAAAAATGTCTCATTTCGAACCAAAAGGTCACAGGTTAAAATTAGTAATTTTGTTGAAAGAGTGTGCCACTGACCATTTGGGGGCCGACGACGACAATCTTCGTTCTCGGTCGACCGCTGTGGCCCATTCCGATTGCCAGCCCCATGGACGACATTCGACGAGAGAGACCATCCATGATTACCTGATCGAAGGAGAGCAATTTGAACAATATGACTGAAGTAAGATGCGCGAACTCAATGGTCAAAATTGCATGAATTGACTGGATTTGGGAGAGGGGGACTGAATGAGTGGACAACGCGCGCGTTGCCATGGGGAAAGAAGAAGGGGAGAGAAGAAGAGAAGGACCGTCTGACTGATGAGAGAGAGGAAGGAGGGAGGAGAGATTCCATTGCTTGAGTAAGGTGAGGGAAGAGAAACAATCTGGATGGCGTAATGGATATGTCGAGAGAGAGAGAGAGATTGAGTATGGACAAGGACAGAGATGCATTACTTGTGAGTACACTTCTCCTTCTTCTCACCACTTTGCATGTTGATCATACTCTGCCTCCATCCACTTCTTCTTCACTCTTCCAGATCCTCGTTGATCGTCGTCATCCTAATGACTCTGAATAGTCTCAAATATCGTCTTGTCCATTGTACTCACCCTTCTCGTCTTTCTCCCCTCTTCACTTCTTCTCTCAGTTCTCGCGCACTCACGCAACTTCCGCCATTCTCTTTCAAACCATTCATTACTCTTATTTTTGAAATGTAGATCTAGTGAAATTACTGCATCTAGAGCGAAGGCTCTTCATTCAATTTCGAACCGCATAATTCTGCTAAAAAAGTTGCCCCGAAGCAACAAAACCAGACAATTTCTTGCCAGAGAATCGACAGTTCGATCGGAAATCATCCGTACTATAGGTTTTGCGCCACTCCGAAATTAACAATAGTAGCACCCTCCTTTGTTCTCCCTCCCTTCCCTCTCCTCTGATATCTCATTAGACTGCTCACCCCATCCATCTCTCCTCCCTTCAATTCCTCTGGGAACATAACCTATCAAAGATTTCGTCTTCTTCTCTTCTCTTTTCCTCATCCTTTCTCATCTTTCCTTCGTCCCTTCATTGGAGATCTCTAACTTCTCTCGATCACATTCTATTGACTCTTCGATGATTCTTCTCACTTTCTCCATTCCCCCTATCGTTTTCTCTGTTGTCCTATCTCTGTTCGTAATGAGTCCCTTCTCTCCTCTGGGCGAACAATCGTCATTCGAATCACTCCGTCCATTCTTCTGTTGACACTCCAACGATCCCCTCTCCTCCTCCATATCAATGACGATAATCGTTCCGGAATCAACCAATTCATCAACGAATCTTCTCATCAGAGAACTTCCGCAGTGCTCAATCTTCTCTCTTCACTTTACCAATTCCTTGGCTTCTTTCCCCACATTTTAACATTTTTCCTACAATTGATCAATCCGATCAACCGTTCACTCTTCTCACTGACTGATGACCAAACAAGCGTGAGTCTCTCCCTCTCCTGACCCCTCCCCTTCCTCCCCCTCTCCCTCCCTTTCGAGTGAAATCGAGCCACTTTGACTTCCATTCGACCAGAGAGAAAGAAGGGAGAAATGGTAGTAGTGTGAAATCATCGTAGATGTATTTCCCCTTTCTTATTCCTTCTCTTCTTCTCCTCTCCTCCAGCTGTATTTGATCAGTCTGCATATCTAGAGACCGCAAGCTCCGCCCCTTTTGAGGGAGAAAGGAATCGGGCAAAACCTGCGCCGACGGAGCACAAATCGAATTCAAATCCGTTTCGAGTGATCAAGGGCGCGTTCTGTAGCTATCCAGAGCCTCTATAAACGGCCCGTGGAGCAAATTGATCGGACAACATTAAGTAGGTCAAAATCGATAATAAGAGGAGCAG